>JAOTOM010002881.1:0-122419 GCA_034440615.1 Ashinkailepas kermadecensis | reverse complement strand
GTTTTGTTGGGTTGGGCACTTCGGCCTGCTCAGGCCATTTCGTGCCGTGAGTGGAATGGATGAAAATATTATGTTCTAAAAGTAAATTTATAAGTCCTGAAGTAAGTTTGTTTTTCGGAGAAAAATGAAAAGGAGATTGATGAGAAAAGGGTGTGTATCTCCTAATAGTGTAGGCAAAGAAAAGGGGGTGTTGTGTTTACGGCAGTAGTTGGTAAGTGTTTTTCGATGTTCATGGTATTTTTGGCAGTGTAGGAGAATATGTGAAACGGTAAGATGAGTGTTGCATGATGGGCATGAAGGTCGTGGAGAAGAAGTATAAGTATATCGATGGGTGAGAAAAGTGTGACCTATGCGGAGCCGTGATATAACTTTTTCTTCTTGTCTGTTTTTCTGATATGATGTGGTCCAGTTTTCGATGACAGATTTGATGAGACGTAATTGTGTGTAATTTGTGGTTTCAGTCCATTGGTGGTTCCAAAAATATCGAATGTTATGTCTTATTGTTGATTTGATGGCGTCAAAATGTGGTGGGATTTCTGTGATGTGTGGTAATTGTAATGATTGTTTGGCGAAATGATCTGCTTCCTCGTTTCCTGGGATGCCACAGTGACTGGGCACCCACAGGAAACGGACCTTCATGCCCATCAGATGAAGTGTTTCAAGTGTGTCGTAAATGGAAATATGGCAATGGTGCGAAAAGGAAAGTGAAGAACGGATTTTGAGTCGGAACAAATGACGACATGGCGCATGGGGTGACAAATTGAACGGTTGCGGACATAGCGAAGGGCAGTGAGAATGGCGTGCAACTCGGCGATGAAAACGGATGTCCCGTTTGGTAAGCGATGTTGTTTTGTGTGTGTTCCTGCAACAATGGCGTTTCCTGTGAATTTTTCGTCTTTAGATCCGTCGGTGAAAACAAAAGGAACATGGCGATAACGAGAGCGAAACTGGTGGAATTTTTGTTTGACGTATTCTGGACAAAGCTGTGTTTTTGGAGTGGTGGTGAGAGAAAAAATATTTCGTTCGGCCATCTGCCACGGTGGTGTAGTTGGTGAAGAAAGAGCTGTAATATGTGGAATGTTGTAGTGGAGTTGTGTAGAAAATGTTTTAATGCGTGAAGCTATGGTAAGCCCGGTTCGCTTTTCGGCGGGACCTAAATATTCGTGGTGTAGATTTGGGAGAATTTGTAAAGATGCGTGTGTGGGGTGGTGTTCTCGAAATTGAATTTTTGCGGCATATCTGAGTGTTTGTTCAATTCTTCGGAGACCTAATGGTGGAATTCCTGATTCGATTTGTAAAGAAGTAATGGGAGACGTGGTCATTACACCGAGTGCTATGCGAATGAATTTATTTTGTATGGTGTCCAAAAGCTTCAAAGCGGTGGTACTGCCACTTGCGTAAACTATGGAGCCATATTCTATGATGGGAAGAACCAGGGATGTGTATAATTGTAATAGCGTGTGACGATCGGATCCGAATGATGAAGATGTAATACAGCGAAATAAATTGAGTCTGTGAAAACATTTGGTCTGGATGTGTTTGACGTGCTGGTGCATGGAAAGCTTGCGATCGAGGATAACACCAAGAAATTTGAACGAATTTACCAAATGTATGTCAGTGTTTCCGAGGTGAAGTGGTGTATCTGGATTTGGGCACGGAATTGATTTGCTGAATATAATTGTGGCAGATTTTTTAGCTGAAAATGTGAAACCGTATTTGATGGACCATTGGTGTATCCGGTCAAGTGCGTTTTCTAATCTAATTAAACAATGTTCATAACTTTTGCCGGAACACCAAATCGCACTATCGTCCGCAAACAGCGAGTATGATAGATTGGCAGGCATGTTATCGAAAATATCATTAATGATGATGTTGAATAATACTGGTGAGATACAACTCCCCTGTGGTAATCCGTTCTGTAGAAAACGTGGATCGGAAATCGCTGACCTGCACCGGAGATGAAAATGACGGGAACCAGACAGAAATCCTATCAAATAATGAGCTAAATTTCCTTTGACGCCGAAGTGAAGAAGTTTGGAAATTAATGCCGGTTTGTATACCATATCATATGCTTTACTAATGTCTAAAAATACTGCAATGCTGTGTTCGTGTTTTTTTTTATAACCAAGGCGTATGTCAGTTTCTAATCGAATGAGATGATCTATTGTACTATGGCCATGACGAAAACCGCATTGAATTGGAGATAACAGATGATTTGTTTCTAAGTACCAGGTCAGTCTTTTTACAATCATACGTTCTAAAAGTTGTCCTAGACAACTGGTGAGAGCGATGGGTCGGAAATTATTGGGGTTGCTGTGGGTTTTGCCGGGTTTTGGAATAGGGATGATGAGGGCTTCTTTCCAGGTTTCGGGGAAAGTATGGCCAGACCATAATGCATTACATTTTTGTAAGATACAATGTTTTGTGTCGTTGGATAAATGTCTGAAAAAGGAATAATGTAAATTGTCGGGACCTACAGAAGTATTACCGGCTGAGGAAATTGCAGTATCTAGTTCTGAAACTTAAAACGGGATATTGTATGTTTCAGTGTTGTCCGAATCGAATTGTGCCAAATCGGTGTGAAATGTGTGTTGTGCATTTTGTAGAAATTCCGGTCTGTAGTTGTAGTCAGAGCTATTGTAAGCCATGGTATCCGCTATTGTATTTAGTATTGTTTGTGGGTCTGTAATTGTGGTGTTTTGAATTTTGAGTGCCGGGAGTGATTTAAATGGAGTGCGTCCTGATAATCGGCGAATTAACTGCCAGATTTTGCTTAAAGGTGTTCGTGAGGTGATTTGTTATAGATAAAGTGACCATGAACGGCGACGAGCTTCGCGAATGATGCGGCGTGTCTTCGCACGTTCATAATTACGGCTGACTAAATTTTGTTTGTCGGGATGACGTAAATTTTTATAAATGCTCTCTTTCTTGCGGCTATTGCTCGGGAAACTTCTATCGACCACCAGGGGACTGGTGTTCTTTTTGTGAAGGGTTTTGTTAGTGGAATGGCGGTGGAAGCTGCTTCGAGAAGTGCTTTGGTAACTTGGTGGATGTTTTCGACGGGAGAAATGTTGGGGTTGTATTGAATATGTGAAAGTTCCTGAAAAGTTGTCCAATCGGCCTTCGGAATTTTCCAGCGAGGGATAAAACTGGGTGTCGTATCTGCCGCAGTTGAAAATGTGGGTGTTAATTTAATGGGGTAATGATCGCTGGCATGAATATCAGTGTCTATAGTCCAATCATAATCATTGGCCAGAGTCGGAGAGCATATTGATAAATCAATAGCTGTTTCTGTGTTATGTCCAAGGTGAAAAAAGGTTGGTTCTCCGGTGTTCAGTAATACTAAATTATGTCGGTCTAAAATTTGTTCAATGATGCGGCCACGAGTGTCTGTAAGTGTGCGTGTTCTATCCCACGCTGGGCTATTGGCATTAAAATCGCCAAGTAATATGAAAGGATTCTTGAATTGTGGTATGAGGTTGTCTAATTGTATCAAAATGTTTGTGTTATCTGTTTGTGGTGGAATATAAATGGAACATACATCCACATTCCTGCCATGCAAACGCAAAGTACAAGCTACGGCTTGAAAAGGTGAATTCAGCGTGTAATTTGTGTATGTGTAAAATCATTGTTGATGTAAAGTGCTGTACCGCCACTGCGACGTGGTCCACGGACCTCATCGTGACGGTACAGTGAGTAATTTGAAAGATTGAAATTATATGTATCGGTGGGTAAGAACCAGGTTTCCTGAAGAGCGATGAGTATAGGTGTGAGAATACTAAAGAAAGCTTTCATTTCGGCCTATTTGGATAATAGACTATGGCAATTCCATTGGAGAAATATGGTCATTGGTGCGAATTAATATTTGTTGGCACCTTTCGGTGCCTGGCGCAGCCACGATTGGAGTTCAGGTGGCTTCGTATGTTGAGTGCGGCCGGCGGTGGTTGGCTCCCTCGAGCCGTCCTGCCGACCAGTGACCTTGGAGGCCGATTCACGTCGACCGGCCATTGCCGCGGGGATGCCCGCCGGCTGGGAGTCGGTCGGGTCACGTGGTCGCCGGCTTGTACCGGGCGCCCCGCGTTCCGTTGGTGCGCCACCGAAGTGGCTCGCGTTTCCCCGGCAGCCGAATGGCTGCGGGGTCTGGAATTCCTTGTGGAATTTGTTGGCGTTTGTTTGGTCGGAATGGTCTGTGTGTTGGGAGCCGGGGTGGTTTGTGTCGGAGTGGTCTGAGTGTTGGGAGCCAGGGTGGTTGGTGTCGGTGTGGTCAGTGGAGTAAGTTTTTTAAGTGGAGCTAAACCTGGAATAATATCTGTTTGCATCGAGATGGAAGTAGTGGTGACGCGACGTGTGGGGGAAGCAACTGTGGCCGCCTGAGCGTACGTTTTCGCTGATGGGAAGGTGGCCTCGACAGACCGTCGGGCCTGGGGGTATGACACCCCGGTCGTGGCCTTCATAGCGCATACCTCCTTCTCCTTGCGCCAAACTGGGCATTGATTGGAAGTGGTGAGGTGATCGGATGTGTTGCAGCTGAGGCAGTGGGCAGGCTTTGGAGCAGGTGGATTCGGGATGAGGTGTTTCGCCGCACTTAGGGCATCGGGCTGGTTGGCGACATATCTTGCTGCCATGGCCGAAGCGCTGACAGTTAAAACAGCGGAGAGGATTAGGAATAAAGACACGGACTTCGAATCGTAGGTATCCGGCGATTAGGGTCTTGGGAAGATTGGTAGAATTGAAGGTAAGGACAAGGAGGCTCGTGTCGCGTTTTTGACCGTCTTTAAATGAGGTAATGCGGTGGACGTGGGTCACCCCCTCCGGCCTGAGTTCCGTCTGGATATCCGCCTCAGTCATGAAGCGGAGCTCCGGCGCGAAGACGGTGGGCCCTTGGTGGTGTTGCGGTTGGAATGGAGAGTGATGGTGACGGATTTTCCACAAAATGTGGTGGTGTGGAGGAGGGCTTTGGTTTGGGCTCGGGATTGGGTTTTAATGACCAAGGTTCCGTTGGCAGGGGCTTCAATGTCGGGATTGGCTAGGGAGCAGATGGCAAGGAGTTGTTTAGTCGGCCAAAAAACGTTGATACGGCGGAAGGAAACGGATTCCTCGACAGGCTTGACTACAATGTAAGAGCCAGCACTGTCGAGGTAGGGTTCAATGGGCTGGATGGGTTCAGGTTGGGAGGGCGTGGTCTGGTTCGAGCGTGGGTCAGCGGCGTGAAGAGTGATGGTCTGGTCTGGATTCTGAGGCGAGGTCGAGGTCTTGGGACGAGCAGGGTTCGGCGAGGTGCAAAGGGCGTCCATGGCGTCATCAAGGGGAATTGTCCGGCGCGGGTCATCAATGGTTGAATTCAGTGAGGAAACATCAGAGGCCAAGTCCGTGTTCGTGCGATGGTCGTCGGGTGTGGTCAGCGGAGGAAATTCCGAATCAGAGTCCTGTGTCGATCTGGGGTCGGTGCCTTTCTTCCTCTTTTTCCCCATCACGGGGAAAAACACCCTACCAAACGAAATCTAAATAAACACGCAGAACAAAGGGAACGAAAATACGACGATGACGAAAACGGGTGGGGTGATGGGTGTCACCCCACTAGAAAAGAAATGAGAAAAGAGCGATGGGTGTCGCCCCACGAAAATGAAAAATAGGAAACTGCAATAACAAGCAGTGAGAAAGCAGCAGAGTGATCAGCGGGCTCTGGACCAACCTATAGACGAGTTGAAGGTGTAGAGTGGTCTAGAAGTTCGTGGTGAAGAGTAGCAAGAAGTCGGAAGTGAAGATGTTGAGTTGATGGTATCTGGGGGGAGGGGGGAGAGTGATTTTTTTAGGCGTGCCGGGCCATGAAGGTCATTTGCGCCGCCTTTAAAGCGAGTACGTTACCTGTCTGTCTATAAAGCGAGTGTGTGTGATTGGGCAAGTGGACATTTACGTTAAGGAATTTTACGTTAGTTTACGTGATATTTTAGGTGCTGAAGGCGATGGTCTCGGTTGAGGACAGTTTCCTGTTGTTTAAATGGTTTAGTTTTACTTTACTCCTCCACAAAATAATTTGTAGTTTTGGGTGGGGTTGGGGGTGTTGTGAGAGTGACGAGAAGTTGATTTTGCCAGGGTGCCGGCTTTAGCCTACTCTTATCGAAGAGCACCGAGGGATCTTTTCCGTGCGAACAAGGAGGTAATTGTTCACACCGCCTATCACGCCGGCTGCCGCGGTTTAGTTGTTAGTAGCGGATTAGTCTAAGCATGCCATGCAGGGTTGTCAGTTGGGTTAGTACGGTGTTTTGCAATTCGGCTCTTCTATGTCCGCTGTCCTCTGGGTAGCCGTTTACGTTATGAGTTGCTAGGCAAATCGGCTCATCTACGTCCGATGGCTCCTCTGGGTTGTCGTTTTACGTTATGCTAATTTTTATTTTTATTTTTCGCTTTTGTTTTCCTAAAGCAAGTCGGTTCATCTACTTCCGACGGCACCACCAGGTAGCCATTGATTTCTAATTGAGAAGCAAATCTGCTCATGTACGTTCGACGCCATGCGGGAATGGCTATTTACGTGTTTCCTTCGAGTATTTCGCGGTCATGCATTGCGAGTTGATGTGAGTGTTGGTGGTGTGGTGCCTACAATGCCCCTGCTAGTTGTGTGGCATACAGATATTCAAATAGCAATTGAAGGAGTTCTGGGTGCTTGTCACCGATAAGCGATGGAAGCGATAAGGTGATGCCCTCTTTTTGGCAGAATGCCTTAAGTGGTTGTCTTTGGGAGCTAAAGCTACTACATTCTAGCAGGATGTGGCTTATGCTTAACGTGGTGTTGCAGGTGCCGCAGTGTGGTGTTGTGTATTGGTCACCCTCTAATTGAGGCTGTGTTAGTTTTGTGCAACCGGTTCTAAGTCTAGTGAGGATGACCTCTTTTTGTCAGTGAGATTGATTTGATGAGTTCAATGTACCTATTGTTGGTTTGATGGCGTGGGTGTGGTTGGATTTGTGTTGTGTTGAGTTGTGTTGTGTCCATTTGTTCTGTTGATGTTGGCGAATGTGGCGTTGTAGGAGTGCTTTGCAGTCGTCTACCGAATATTCCATGCTAGGGTAAGTGTTCAATGCTAAGGCTTGCTTTGCGAGACGATCTGCTTCTTCGTTACCTGGGATGTTGGCGTGACCCGGAATCCAGAGGAAAGAAAAGTTTAACTTTACGTTATGGGCCACGAATTGTTGGATTATATCAATGAAGTGATGTGGACAGTCGTGGGTGTTGGTAATTGACTGGAGGACAGATTTGGAGTCTGAGCAAATTACTACGTTTCTAGCTTTACGTCTCTTGAGACTGGTGATGGCGGCCAAAATGGCCACTGCTTCAGCGGAGTAGATGGAGAAGTTATCCGGTAGACGCTTTGAAAGTCTGAGACCTGCTCCAGTGATGCCGATGCCTACCTTTGCCTCGTGTTTCGACCCATCCGTGAATACCAGTGATTTGTGTTTGTTGGCATCGGCGAACTTGTGGAAGAGGCCAAGAATTTCCGCCGATGTGATAGTGGATTTCTTTTCCGATATCAAGTACTCGACCTTTGGTTGACTGAAAGTCCAAAATGGCCTAGTGGGCGGTCGAGTTGCAGTGGATGGCATTGCGAAGTTTAGATCTGAGAGAGCCGTGGAAATTTGAATGCTATATGGTGGAAGCTTACGCGCAAATCGGCTCTTGTCGTATCTATCAGGCGTAAAGCAGCGCTGTGCTGGATGATTTTTGATGGACTTGACTTTGATGTGGTAGCGGCACAGCTGTTGTGTCCTCCGGTCGTGGAGTGGGGGCGTGTTTGAGTCCACTAGTAGACTGGCTATCGGTGTGGTGCGAAGGGCGCCTGTGGCTGTTCTGATGCAGCTGTTTTGGATGATTTCTAATTTTCGGCTCTGGCTTTCTGAAATGGTGGCAAAAATGATGCTGTTGTATTCTAGCATGGGTCGTATGATTGATGTGTACAGTCGTAGTAGTGTTTTCCTGTCTCCGCCCCAGTCTGTGCCTGCTAGTGCTCGGAGTATGTTGACGCGCTTCGCACATCGCTTTGAGATGGTGGTGATGTGGGTGTTGAAACTGAGTTTTTCGTCTAAATGTACTCCTAAGAACTTGAAGCATTTCACCTGTTCGATGGCCTTGCCATCGATTTTAAGTAGAGTTTTGGGTGTTGGGCGGAGACGGCTATATGTGACGGTGGCCGATTTTTCTGCGGACAGGGTTAAGCCCCAAGTTTTGCACCACTTTGCAATGTGGTCTAGTCCTGCTTGAATGGTTTTTTTCCCTTTAAGGAAGCATTGTGATGTTGTCCAAATGGCTATGTCGTCCGCGAAAAGTGAGTACTTAAGTGAAGTGTCAGTGTGGTCAGCAAGTATGTCGTTGATCATGATGATGAAGAGGCTCGGTGAGAGCACGCTCCCCTGAGCCAGGCCCTGCTCCTGTGTTGTGGTGTTTGATGTGACACTGCCGCATCGGACCTTAAGGGTCCTGTCTCTTAGGAAGTTGAGAATAAAGTGTGCCATGTGTCCGCGTAGGCCTATCTTGTGGAGTTTGTGTGCCAGTGCGGATTTGTGTACTCGGTCAAATACGGCAGTGATGTCCAAGTAGGCAGCTACTGTTGTGCGTTTGATGCGTAGACCACTTTTTATGTCATGTACTAATCTAATGAGATTGTCTGTGGTTGATTTTTGACGCTGGAAGCCGCACTGAAATTCGTCGAGCAGGTCGTTGTGTCTCAGAAATTTCCTCAATCGTGTGTTGACCATGCGTTCGACTAACTTGCTGGCACAGCTAGTGAGTGAGATGGGTCTATAACCTTTTGGGGTGGAGTGATCTTTGTGCGGCTTTGGCAATGGAATGACTACGCTCTCTCGCCAGGATGCGGGAAACGTGTCGCTTTCGTACAGTTCATTTATGGCCGCTAGTAGGTACGCTAGAGAGTTTTTGCTAAGTCGTTTAAGAAACTGGTAATGGATGTCGTCCGGCCCAACCGACGTGTTTCCACACTTGCTGAGGGCAAGGTGTAATTCGTGCATAGTAAACGACTGATTGTAGATCTCTCTATTGCTAGAGCTGAAATTTGCTTTGGAGGCAAGGGCGTCTAGTGCGCTTACTATATTGGTGTCGTAGTTGCTGTTGCCAGATACGCTGGCGTAGTGTAGTTTAAAGTGGTCTACGACTTGTTGTGGGTCAGTGATGTGCTGTCCTTTCACCGTCAGCTGGGGGAATGGGCCTGGTGGTGGGCGTTTCAGGTTGAAGCGCTTCATCAGGTCCCAGATTCTGCCGGTAGGGGTGAACCTATTGAATTGAGAAGCAAAAGACTGCCAACTGTTTTGTCGCGCTGTTCGAATTGTATACCGGCAGTGTTTTTGAGATTGTCTGTATGCTGAGAGGTGTGCTTCGCACACGCATCTTTTGAATTGTTTGTGGGCACGGCGCCGTGTTGCGATTGCCCTTTGACAGTCCGGAGTCCACCATGGCGTAGATGCCTTTTTCCTAGGTTTGTTACTTTTTGGGACTGAGTCTCGTGCTGCTGAGCTGATGGCCCTTAGGATTGTCTCGATCTTACTGGTCTCTGGAGTTGTTAGGTTGAGGTCCACCTGCTCCTCGAATTTAGCCCAGTCCGCTCTTTTCAAGTTCCAAGATTGTCTAAATAGCTTTGTGTGGTGGATAGCGTCCGTGCTGAGCCTAATTGAGATTGGGTAGTGGTCGCTCAGCCCGGGAACGTCTGAAACTGACCAGTCAAAAAGTGAGCTAAGTCGTTGGGAGCAGCACGTTAAGTCAATGCAACTGTCCGATCCTCCTAAGGTCGGGTTGTAGCGGGTGGCGGCCCCGGTGTTAAGAAGTACTAGGTTGTGGTCCGAAATAAACTGTTGAATTTCGCGTCCTCTAGTGTCAGTATGGTCGCTTCCCCAGGAGGGGTGTTTAGCATTAAAGTCTCCCATAAGGAGAACTGGTGGAGGGGCCTGAAGCAGCAAGTCGCTCAGCTCCTGTGGTGTGGGGGTTCTAGCTGACGGTGAGATGTATAGTCAAATGACTGTGGTTTGGCAATGGGCAATTTTGAGGCTGACTGCTACGCAATTAAGGGGAGTATTTAACGTTACTCGACGGTGAGGTATGCTGTTTGAAATGAGTATGGCTGTACCCCATTTCCTATTTGGGCCATTTACGTTGTCGACGTGCCAAGTGTAATCTGGGATTTTCTTCCAAGTGGAATCAGAATCTCGAAAGTGAGTTCCTTGGAGCGCAGCTAGTAACGGTTTTTGTTGCAAGAATTCAGATTTGAATTCTATGAACTTGCCTGGAAGGCCTCCGGTGTTCCACTGCAGAAGAAGTCCCATTGTCAAACGTGCTTAGTGACTGTTGGTGTTCCTATACTGGGGTGGTGTCGGTGTCGAGTTGGGGGGAAAGGTTGAGCCGGTGAACGGAGAGAGGGTTGGGAGGTGATCCAGGCAGGAGTGGTAGCCTGGACCTGGTCGCACGGGTTCTGGAAGGTGATTGGGTAGAGTGGTGGCGTTATTTGCGCTTGGGAGGCGCGGTGGGTTCGGGTGGGATTGGTTGGTCTGGAGTGGTGGGTTCGACGGGCTTTGAAGGAGTGGTAGGTTCAGTCTGAGTGCTGGCCTCAGACGAGGGTTTGGAGTGGGTTTGGGAGGGTGTGCAGGAGGTGGTGGGAGGTTCGGTTTGACAGGAGGTGGTGGCCGTGGACTTGAGGGTTGTCTGGGTGGGTATTGTGGTGGCCTTGGTTTGGGCCGGCCGGATGGGTGTGGTAGTGGTCGAGGCCCTGGTGGAGGCAGTGGAGGGAAGGCTTCAGGGTGGCGAGGTGGGCCCTGGCCGGTTCGAGGAGGTGACACGAAGGGGTAAGGCCAGGTCCAGTGGGGAGGGTGCTTGGGGATGGGGTGGGGACCATGTCTGGGTCTGAAGTGTGTTGGTGGAGGGATGAGGCGGGGTGAATAGTGGGATGGTGGTGGGCAAGGGCCGGGTCTGAGATGGGGTGGGAGGGGAAGAAGGCCCATTCCTCGGTGGGGTGGATGTGGGATGCCGGGACGCTGGTGGAAATGGTGTGGGAGGAGGCCGGGTCGAGGGTGAAGGGGCTGTGGGTAAGGGCTAGGTTTGAAGTGGAGTGGGTGTGGGAGGAGGCCAGGTCCTGGGTGGGGTGGGGTGGGAAGGAGCGGTGATCGGTGAGGTCGAGGGGCGGTGGGCCGGTGAGGTCGGGGATCGGTGGGGCGGTTGAGACGGGGGTCGGAGGGGCGTTGAGAAGGCAGGTGTGCCGGGCTCCGGGAGCCGGCTGCTGGTGGGGTGGTTGGGTGGCTGGGAACTGGTGTTGGTGGGGGTGTGGGTTTAGGTGTGGAGAGCGTCGCTGCGTAGCTTCGCCCTTCGGTAGGTGCGGTGTCGAGAGGTGCAGTTGTGGCTGTGCGAGTGTCAGTGGTGGTGTAGCGTAGGTGCTGTCGTGCTGTTGCGTGTGGCACCCGATGTGTTGCCGCATACCGGCACACCTCCCTCTCGTATGCCCACTTGGGGCAGCCGGGGTCGGTGGCGGGGTGCGGCCCATCACAGCATGCACACTTCCTTTCGAAATAGTTGCAGTCGGATGCCGCGTGGTGACCGGCGCACTGGCTGCATCTGGGAGTTGGTGACGCGCATGCGCGTTCGCCATGTCCATAACGCAGACAGAATCGGCACCGTAGTGGTAGAGGCACGTAGAGGCGGACCTCGTATGTTGTGTTGTGTATGTGTACGTGTGATGGCATGTGTGGCGAGTCGAAGGTCAGTAGTAGAATTTTGTGAGTCGAGCGTGCCTCCCGTTTAAGTTGGCTGATTGTGGTTGTGGCGTTCAGGAGGGCTGAGGCGTCGAATAGTGCGGCGATGCTGTCAAGTGGCAAGTTATCCAGCTCTGGGGCGCGAATGTAGCCCCGGCTGGTGTTCAAGGCGTGGTGTAACGTGAAGGAGCAGCGCTGGTTGTTAAAGGTGGTTGTGGTCAGTAGGGTTTGTGTGTCCGCGCTGCTCTGTGTTTCGACTAGGATGTGTGTGGTATGCTTGTGGACCTTGAAGTGTGTTGAATTAAGAAGGTGTCTGAGTGTCCTCTTGATAGTGAAAGGAGACACCTGCGTGATGTTGTGTCCTGTTTCTGTGTACATACCAACTAGGTAGGTGCCTTGTGTGGTGTTGGTGGCAGACGCCATGGTGTGTAAGGGTTTGGTCCCGTCCCCCGCAAGTGTCCTTCCTGACTGAAAAATTACCCGGATTCGTTGCACCCTGGACCGAGCATTCGCTCGGTCCCTGTCCCGGCTGCAATGGCCCAAGACAGTGGGCTCGCCACCGTTAGGTTTCCTCCGGGGGGGTAAAGGTTAGTTGGGAGACAGAGAGTAGTTGGGGATATGGTGAGGGAGGTTTTCCTTCTAGATTCGTAGGAGTGCTCCTCTAGGGTTCCTGGATTTCTTCGTGTCTTGACACAAAGGGCTGGGAAAATCGGTCAGAGGCGGGGGCAGTCACGCTCAGAGAACGCTAGCACCGATCCATTGAAACAGAAAGTTACCTGTGACCGATTCTAACCTATGTGTTGTGTGTGATTTATTGAGTTGACATGGCGACATACATGCCTAATAGCAGAGACAGTTGGTCCTAGTTACGGCATTAAAGTATGTAGATACGGAGAAGCAAATGCAAGAGAGTTAAGCGCACAGGTAAGTCGATTGAGCGAAGTGGAAGGCTACTATGTCAGATGGCTATTGAGCACAGAACATTGCAGATGAGCGGAGAGACGAGGTGAAACGTACCTGGCTAAGTACGATAGGTACACTGCCATCTTGCGGAATGAGGGTGAACTAACCGCGCGCACTACGTATGACTAGCTTATAACCCCCAGATGGCGGGCGCGCGCTCAGCTGTGGTTCCAAGTTCTCAGTTGGCGGCCGGATGCGCATCCGCTACATTCGCACCTTCCTTCGGGATGTGATACTGATGAGATCGGCTATGGTAGCACAATGGGTAGGATTGGAGGAGTTTGTAATTGTTGAGTGTGTTATGCAATAGCAAGTGAATGGTGCTAGATAGGCTGGGTGCTAGGTGCCATATAGCTCCCGAGGAACTTGAGACAAGGGATTGATTGTGGGTGAGCGTATGTACATTTATAGTACCTTCTTTAGATAGGCTTAACCCAGATGGGCCCCTGTGGCTCTTATTAAGCCTTAGCACTTTATGACTTTATGACTAGTCTCCCTCACTTTTCGGCGGCTCTGACTGAAGAGAGGCGCCTCTCTGATTTGGAGAAGACTCACCACACAGGATGTTGAAGTGAACCCCCGCCCTCCCCCCCTACGATCATCCGTGGAAGGAACTGCACTAAGTAGCGCCCACTCAGGGGCTGTCTAGTGCACTCCCCTCGCCCCCCCCCCCGAAATAAAAATGCTTTCGGTCCGTGGTACCATTTCGGGAAGTGGCGACATCCGGAAAATCGACCTCCCTCCCCACCCCCGCAATTTTCCTGCTTCTTCTACGTCTCTATTTTCCTGACTGACGGCCACCACCGTCCTATGCTATCACGAGAAGTGCGTGATGTTCAAATCGAGTCCATATTTGGGAGTCGAAATGTTGGCGGACACTTTGTGGACAAATATTTTGTTTTGAGGTGTTGATATTTTGCGGAGTCAGTGTTCAGAACATTAATACTTAGCGCGTCGATTGATTGCACGTCGATTTTGTGTGACTGGTATATATCGTGGGAATATTCTACATGCCAATATTCTGTCACGTAATTGTGTTATCCTATCCTCGGTAAGTTATCCAACGGGCCTAGTTACCTGGCCTGCCCCTAAGTTACTTACCGGTGAGATCCTGAACTGATCTAACGTTGTCGTACAATTTCTTTTCAGAATTGCCAACGCTGCGTTATCCTTTTCCACTGGTTCGTAGCTGACAGCGATAATCATGGTAAGCCGGGACGGCGTTTGCTTCACTTTCTACACACAAAGATTAGTAACAATTCACATAGATAATGCTGGGGATACTGCTTAAAAATATATGCTTTTGTCTTCGTGGATGCTTCGATTCTTGCTATGCAGGCTTCGATGTTCAGCTGGGTTATGTCTGCATGCGCAAGTTTGAGTGATTTTTTCTTAGTGATGTTTTGTAGGTACGTAGGAATTTGATTGGTAAATTTGTGCGTTGAGGCGATTTTGAAATCTTGGAATTTCTTTTTTCACTGCAGTGTTTTTGAAAGTGGTTAGCATGATGTGACCACTCATTTATGTACCAGGTGAGAGGTGTTCACTTTTCAGTTCAAGTTGAAGTTGGCTGGCAAAATAACAGTAAATTTCCAGAAACAGGTAAAATGCGATTTTTTGGAATACATGGTATTTTAACGTAAAAATGACGATGCGACCACTCATTTTCTCCGCAAATTATTACTTTTCAGTTGTCAAACAAATACACAATCATAATCTTCACTGCAAATATAGCACATCGCGTATAATTATCCGTACCTGGTTTGTCACGGACGTGATAAAGAAGATATTCAACACTTCATGCACTCGATTTAATACTCTGACATCGAAAACATTATGTTTCTGCCATAATTCCACATTATCTCCCAGAATGAATACTCCCAAGATGCCACGCCACCAACCGTCGATAAGGGCCGGAAATTCCTTGCGATGTCGTATTATTTTATTTGTAATATATTTGATGACGTCATGGCGAAAAATTTGTTTCCGAAGAATCTGGTTTTCTGGTTAGGTTAGGTTAGATTATATTATGATGGTTAATATATTTTATAGTATTATGCTACATTATCTTAGTCTAGGTTAGGTTACGTTAGGTTTTTTTTTTTTTTATAAAAAAAAAAAATAACCTAACCTAACCTAGACTAAGATAATGTAGCATAATATATAAAATATATTACATCATAATATAATCTAACCTAACCTAACAGGAAAACCAGAATTGTCTGAAACAAATTTTGGTAAATTTTTCTTAAACGGTGTTTTAGGAATTTTTGGATTTTTTTTCGAATACTATGTTTATGAACGTGATTCGAAAGATGCGATCACTCGTTTTCTCCGTAAATGCTTACTTTTCAATTTGAACGATGACGTCATAGTCACTTCGGTACGGTATGATGACGTCATAGGCATGGGACTGAGGCTTCGATTGGCTAACGCTACAAACGTTCACTTACCTTAATGAGATGGTCATTAAGGTCACACAAATTTGGCCACTCACGCGCCCGACATTGTACTTTCTTCGCACAAGAAGTGTCATCAATTTCAACCTCTATCCCCTGTCCACCGATAGGCTCCTGGTTGTTTAACCACTCTTCCGTGACCTCACTACAATAGCTTCTCCAATCAACACTCGCACAAGATCCGATTTTCAGGTTGAGGTACGCTGCCCTATGGCTCCAATCTTTATCTAACCACAGATTAATAAAACACACAACTTGCCACGGTTCCAGGCGGGTTCCGTCGAGAAAAGTTCCTTTGTAGTCGCTTGTGACGAACCCACACCTCTTCTCCTTCCTTCTGGCGACACGAAACGTCTCGGTGCACTCCCACCGATGCCTACTCTCCTGCAACCTGCAGGCCTTGGAACACTTGGAGCAGACAACTCCGGCAGGAAGAACTCCGTGGCATCTAAGGAAGTCTAAGCTCGCTTGGTTGTCCTTATAGCAAAGTTTGATTATATCATATGGCACTGGATCACAACCTACACACACCGAAGCCATTTTCGAACTGTTGACCTCAGAGTGACCCCTGTGACCCCGGTCTCGTCTATCCTCACGACTTCCAACAAATAGTATGATAATTCATAATTAAATAGGAAAATCTAACCTAACCTAACATAATACAATCTACTCTTATCTAAACTAATATAAACTCATATTTTAATTTAAAAACACAAGCGTAATGTTTATCGTGACAGACCGCGAAGTGATATTTAAAAGAGTGTGCTTCTGCTCGGTCTTGTCTTTCCTCAGGACTTCCAACAAGCAGTATGATAATTAATAATTAAATAGGAAAACCTAACCTAACGTAATACAATCTACTCTTATCTAAACTAATATAAACTTATATATTATAATTTCAAAACAAGCGTAATATTTATCGTGACGTCATCCGTACATCACGCCCGGAAGCCGTGCTCTGCTTAGTTTTTTTTCTGGCATTGCAGTAAAATAATGGTGGTGTCATCTATGTGTCAAAGAGGCAGAAATTAAGCATTTTCAACGTGAAAAAGTGTTGAATCAACTGTGTGAAGTGTTGAATGTCCCTTTAATCACGTCTGAGAAGTGCCAGGTGAGGGATGGATAAATTATGCAACAAACAACAGCGGTGTGGCATATATGGCGCATTATAGATATTATTGCTAAGAGTAACCGAGACGTAAGCATTTACGGAGAAAACAAATGATCGCATCTTCCAAATCACGTTAATAAACATGGTATTCCGGGACAGAAATCCGAAAATTCCAAAAACACCCTTTAAGACAGAAATACCCAAATTTTTTAGTCATGACATCGAATATTTTTTAATACGCCATCGCAAGGAATTTCCGGCCCTTATCGACGGTTGCTGGCGCAGCATCTTGGGAGTATTCATTCTGGGAGATAATGTGGAATTAAGGCAGAAACATAATGTTTTCTATGTTAAAGAGTATTAAATCGAGTGCATGAAGTGTTGAATATCTTCTTTATCACGTCTGTAACACACCAGGTACGGATAATTATACGCGATGTGCTATATTTGCACAGTGAAGATTATGATTGTGTATTTGTTTGCCAACTAAAAAGTAATCATTTGCGGAGAAAATGAGTGGTCGCATCGTCATTTTTACGTTAAAATAACATGTATTTTAAAAAATCCACAATCGCATTTTACCTGTTTCTGGAAATTTACCAAAATAACACCATTTGAGCATTTTATATTTTGAAGGGCTCCGAGTTGAGTAAGGAAACATACAAATAGTATTTAAGGACAAAAATATAACATAACAAAGACTAGCATCCTATGTATGGTAAATATATTTTAGAAAGGGCTTTTTTGATGTTATTAATAAGGTTTAGCAAATCTAAGCTACCCTGAATGGTTTTTAATGGTCACATTAGTGAATATGGATCTGACTGGATATATGGGATTTTGGTATTATTGAAGATGAAGGTAAAATTTGTTCCTTTGGAATTCTTTACACTGGCCGTAATGATCACACGATGGGTTTGTACTACCGACCGTAACAACAGCATGCACAGTCTGTACCAGTGTACGTAGCTAGCATACATATGAACAGTCTCTACCTACAGTTTGGCAGTGGAATGGGTAAATTTTTATAAAAGGTGTTTTGGGATTTTTGGAATTGTTTGTCAGAATATGATGTTTATGAATGTGAGTAAGAAGATGCAACCACTCATTTTTGGTGCTGATGCTTACTTTTCAATTTGAACGATGTCACATCGGTACAGTGTGATGATGTCATAGGTATGGCACCAAGGCTTTGACTGGCTAATGCTACAAATGGTTCACATACCTTAATGAGATGGTCGAAGTAGCGTAACCTAACCTAACCTCATGGTGCATTATATAAATTCTAGCTGCTTACCAAGAGGTAAGCAGGTTAGATTGGGTTAGGTTAGTTTAGGTTAAGCTCCTTTGACCATCTCATTAAGGTATGTGAACCATTTGTAGCATTAGCCAGTCAAAGCCTCAGTGCCATACCTATGACATCATTACACCATACCAAGGTGACATCATCCAAATTGAAAAGGAAGCATCAGCACCGAAAATGAGTGATCACATCTTCTTAGTCATGTACATAAACATCATATTCTGACAAAGTATTCCCAAAATTCTATGAAAAAAACCTTTTATCAAAAATTTACCATGGAACGTGCATACTTTCTGTACATACGGGTGGTGCTGGCTGGGGTGAAGTGCAGGCCGATTGTGACCTCATTTGACCCTGAAGACGTTGACCTGGAGGGACGAGTGGTCTAGGGGTAAGATGCTTGTCTCAGAATCGAAAGGTTGTGGGTTCGAGTCTCGCCTGTCGCTACTCTTTGCCAGAGACCAATCGGTGTGAGATTGGCGATGCTACATGACTCAATGGTCGACGTGTCGTAAAACCAATAACCAACCAACCATGACATGTATACTGCAGCGAGTTCACTGCATCCGTAATTCCTCCAAATTGTGTGCTTCAGTTTCAGATCTTGGATGGCTGAAACCCCCCTGTGAAAGTTATGTGAGAGGCATGTTGACCGGGGATCTTCTGCACTTCCCACAGTAGCGGTGCTTGCACTAGAAATGTAACGGAATGTTGTGCGTACAGAACCTGGCTGTTGAAATAAACAACTTGAACCATTGTTATGGGCGCTGTATGACCAACGCAGTCGATGCGCCCGTAAGCCCAAATAACCAACCAAACAACTTGAACTGGATATGGATGCAATGTTTCATGGGGTCACAAACTCATGCTGTGGGGTAGGTGTATGACCACTTTGGTTGCCTTCTTTCAACATGACCACCAGAAGGTGTATGACCACTGTGAGATGTCGAAACGAGTACAGTAGGATGTAGACATCTGCCATGGAAGCATGCCAATTAAAATATCATTTCAGTCCTTCAAGCTCCATTTGAGCACATAGTGTCCTCATGAGTGCATGTTTTTGGTTTAATTTTGGAAACATGTTATCAACAGATCACATAGTTTCATACACATCATAGATAATCTCTGCATCTAGAATTGTGTCATGAGATGCTTGTGTAATCAACTCGTAATGGGAAGCATATGCATTAGGGTGTTGCGCTAGTTGCAGATCCAAAATGCCATACCGAGATTTTATGGGTGGGGCCCTAGGAACAAATAAAATCACATTTTTATCCCACGTTATGCAACCTCCATCCAGCCGGCGGCTTCCAAAGTTTCAGTGGAGGCAGCACTAGCGATCCTAGTGGCAGTTTTGTAAGTTGAGTTGAGACATTGCTTTCCAACCCCCCCCCCACACACCCCACCAGGATCGGAACGGCGCCCTCTCGGATCCGCCCAGCGCCCTCGCCAGACATCGCTTCCCACCCCCACCCTCCAGGATCGGAACGGCGCCCTCTCGGATCCGCCCGGCGCCCTCGCCAGACATCGCTTCACACCCCCACCTTTCGGCGTCGGTACTGCGTCAACAGGCTGTGCCTTTGACAGTCCGTCTTCCGACCAAAATGTTCCTTCATCCCGCAAGAAACTGGCGGATACAGTGGGGGGTAAATGGGGCTTTACCCTCCTGATGAGCTTCGAAGCAGGCACAAAAATGGTTGTATTCTTCAAATTTAGGCAAACAGTGAACTAAACCCGCTCACGGGATCACAGAAACTCGTTCCACATCCAACGGGTGCCCCAAACAGCTGGTCTAGATCCGACTCTGCTTTGACCCTTGACCTGTGAGACATATGACACGATGGATTATGACCTTCAGTACCATTGAAAAGGCACATAACCATGTTCATTAAAAGGTTTTGACGGTTGACCCACGGTTTATATCCATTACGTTTATTGGGTAAAATAAGGAACTTGACCTGACCTGGAAGGTGACTTAATTAACCTGAGGTCATCAAAATGGGCATCATCTGAAAGCTCTCATTGCGAGCAATCCACTGGTCTCTGATTCGTAGCCGTACGACGTCTACGAGTTGAGTTTGGAAAAATGGGCATACATTATGACGTCATCACCATAGTAAGTGAATGGGGAAACTTTAGGTCGAGCCGGCTGGATGGGGGTCGCATCAAACCCGGGTTTTTGCTACCATGAATGTTTTCATGACCACCCACATAAAAATATACTATGGCATTTTGTCTCCGAGAGGAAAAGTCCTCCAGCGCAACACCCTAATATGCATGCTACTTATATGCAAAATGCTCTTAGGAACTTAGTCATGGAGACTTCATAGGCATACATCATCAAGCATGATGTTGATACGTCCTTGGAAAGGATGTCTATTCAGTGCTCAGAAAGTGGTATGTTCCACCCTTTTTCACAAATAATTTATCACTGTGTAGAACCCCCTAGTGACATCACTTTTTGGTGTGAAAAAATTTGGGAGTGGAGTGGTTTCAGGCACTGCATGTCGAGACCTTTCCGATGACACCACCTTCGTTTTATGCAATGCTCAATTTGGAGACTGGTGGGTTGCTTATAAATACTCAACCCCTGGAGAGTGGGTGTGAGGATCTGGCCAGGAAGACGGGGCAGGTTAATCATGTGAAGAAAGAGTTTCATGTCCTTTTCTTGACTTGCTATATTTGCCTTTGGTAAGTATATAGCCCCTGAGCCAATTTATTGTAAAAATGTTGTGTTCTGGATTTTTCTGATTTGAATGTGATTGTGATTTGAATTAAATTGATATTCATGTCTGGAAAATGAAAACTTTTTTAGATATAAACACGTCAACCTGAAGTACTTACATCTCAATGGGCCAAGAAAAGATGACCAAGAAGAGTGTCAAGACCATTAAAATGACAAAATAACATCATAAAAAATTGACCATGCAGATGCATGTTACACCCACCACCACTCATAACCTCAACAAAATATAAGAAGATAATACAGAAAATTGGTTTTTGGGTTGGTAGTGTATATTGAAGGATAATATAATTGTAATATAGCACAAAAAAACCTAACCTAATCTACTGATCCTTGACCACCTTAAGCCTACTGATGTTCAGTTGTCTAAAATTTACTGATGTGGTATACTTGTGTGATTGTGATATACTCTAAAATATAGAGTTCATGATGCAGTTTACGTGATTTCCAAAAGAATTAGTAGATGTTAGGCAAGCTACAACAAGTTGAGGCCATCCATTTTTTTCTGATTTACATTCTGGGGCTTCTTGTATATAAATACTTTAATTTCTACTCTGATTGGATGTGCTTAGATGGTGAATTGTATGTTCAGGATTGTGTTCAGTCCCCAATCAAACAATTATCATCAATCAGTTTTTACTAGGGAGGATTCTAGTACATTTAAAAACACTGAAGGTTATCCTAGGGCAAGGGATGAGTTGGAGGAATTTTCAGTAGCAGCAGAAGTTCTTGAAAACCATTTGCCAGAAATGAGCCTGCATGTCCCAATCACATGCTAGGTTGAGCTGCCTGGGATTGTTGGGAAAGTTATAGGTTGGATTGAAGCATGGTGAAGGGAAAGAAAGAAATGATAGTATTGAATGTATGTTAATCTTAGTTGATACTTTAAGTGCGGTGTTCCAGGGCTCCATTCTGGATTCACTTGTATTTATTGTCTTTAAACAATATTGAGGTAGGGCAATAAGCATTGGTCTCCATATGATGACTTATGATTTTAGTGGAGTGTAGTGTTTCATGTGCAGTATTACAGTATGTGCCCAAGTACAGTATCTCATTTAAGTATCTTTTTTGGGCAATCTGAGTGTTCAGAAATACCTGAAGATTGGTCTAATACAAATGAGATGCTGATTTTCAAGAAAGGTAATGGAAACAATAAGAAATTGCAAGTGCCAGTTAGCTTAACCTCACTTGATTAGTTTAACCGCATTTGTTTGTACATAGTTATATAAATGTATATTACAGTGGATATATGTATTAAATGTATATTGGAGACATGAATTTTAGTGTTCATTCATCTTAATAGACTTAGCCTTGTAAGGGACACTCAACATGAATTATGATCTGGTAGATCTTGATGAACTAAACTGGAATTCAAGTACATATATAGGGAAGTTGTCAATGGATGCAGGATAAATATAGAGTATTTAGACCTTTTTTATATAATTCTGCACAAACATACCATAATTTTTATGTTACACACATTGCACACATTATTGGTTGATCTGCATGGGACTGTTGGAATAGTTATAGGCTGGATTGAAGCATGGTTAAGGGAAATAAAAAGAAAATGCAGGGCAAGACACATTGGTCTTCATCTGATGACTGCATCTGCTTTGACCCCATTGTTGTTCTTCATGTCATTATTTATAAAGCAAGGAATGTGCTGTAAAATACAATAGCATTCAAACCGGTTAGTTTTATCTCCATGTAGATGGCATGTAAATCCCAGGGAATACCAGCCATTGCTGAAGTGAGGACATCAGGTGCCTGAAGGATTTTAGTCTGTTGCCTGATCTTTTTCATGAAATATATGGAGTGGAATGGCATGGGATGCATTAAATGTGTCTTAAATTAAATTAAGTTTTTCATTAAATTACCAATCATGGAATGAGTTAGAGCTGGGGGAGGCCACGTTGTTTATGTGAGTTGTCATGGGTGTGGACATTTTGTAGCTATTCACATAGGCTACCTAACTCACAGTATCCAATGGGTTGGAATAGTTCCATGGAGATTCTGAACAAAAGTGGGGCTCCGTGGAGCTTTGAGCAGGATAGAATTGCCAATGGAACAGCACCTTTGATTCTGGCTTCCAACTACTACAGAGACTTCGACTTTGAAGCCAATCCAACTGTCATTGGCCTCCATCGCCATGTTCAGTACCAGCCAGATGCATAGTTACCCTCCTACTCCAGGTGCTACTTACCACTCACCAGCCAGATGCATAGTTACCCTCGCCATGTTCAAGTTACCCCTAGCCAGATGCATAGTTACCCTCCTACTCCAGGTGCATGCATAGCCTGTTGCCATCAGTTTGAGCTGATTATCTTCAGTGGCCTCCATCGCCATGTTCAGTACCAGCCAGATGCATAGTTACCCTCCTACTCCAGGTGCATGATAGCTTTCCCTCACTGACTCCAGATGCATAGTTACCCTCCTATCCCTCCAGCGCCTGCATCGCCTTCAGGGCCTGCATTGGCCTCCATCGCCATGTTTAGTACCAGCCAGATGCATAGTTACCCTCCTACTCCAGGTGGACCACCACTCACCTTCCAGATGCATTCAGTTACCTCCATCGCCATGTTCAGTACCAGCCAGATGCATAGTTACCCTCCTACTCCAGGTGCATGCATAGCCTGTTGCCATCAGTTTCAGCTGATTATCTTCAGTGTGATGTTTCAGTGATGGTTGTTTTTGGTGACGCCATTTTGAGAAAAGGCGGTAGCCATGCTGCTGCCGTCTTGGTTACACATGGCAACAGTGAGAAGGGTGCTGGCCTCGGGCCGGCCGGCTGGTGTGGCTGGCCGGACCGCGGTCGTGCCCGACACAAGTGGTCCGTGTCGCGGCGTGTCAGGCCGTCCGACATCGTCTGACAGGCCGTGAGATGGCACCTGACGGACGGACGGACGGTCAGATGGTGCCGGACGGACGGTCAGATGGTGCCGGACGGACGGTCAGATGGTGCCGGACGGACGGTCAGATGGTGCCGGACGGACGGTCAGATGGTGCCGGACGGACGGTCAGATGGTGCCGGACGGACGGTCAGATGGTGCCGGACGGACGGTCAGATGGTGCCGGACGGACGGGCGGTCAGATGGTGCCGGACGGACGGTCAGATGGTGCCGGACGGACGGGCGGTCAGATGGTGCCGGACGGACGGGCGGTCAGATGGTGCCGGACGGACGGTCAGATGGTGCCGGACGGGCGGTCAGATGGTGCCGGACGGACGGTCAGATGGTGCCGGACGGGCGGTCAGATGGTGCCGGACGGACGGGCGGTCAGATGGTGCCGGACGGACGGTCAGATGGTGCCGGACGGACGGTTGCATGGAGCCGGACGTGGCACGGAGTTGGTCGTGTGTTGTCGTTTTGTCACCATTGGAAAATCTCTTTAGCCAGCTGGTGCCGGACGTGGAGGCAGGCCAGGTCTATCGTACACAAGGTTGAAAAAGAATCGGCTGTTCCTGAATTTTTGGCATCCAGAACACTATCCTCTTCTTTTTGTATTTTTTGGAGATTGAATAATGCTGTTTGACAATGAACTGTTATGTACTATAGTGCTCAAGATTTGCTGGAAAGTGCAAACTGAGATTCTGATGTCATAGGTTTGAAGCAATATAAATTCTCCATACTCCATTTCCCCAGGAAAAAAATGTACTCCGCGCCCGGGGTTGCAAAGCGCATCTCCAACCCTGATTGTACTCCCCCCCCATCATATCCTGCTGTGCGCGTGAGTCGGCCCCGAGGTCCTTCCATGGTTGCATACTGTTGGTGTCTTCCATTGTCCAATCGGGACAGCTTTCCTCATCCTATCAGAAATCAAGTTCTCTGAGATATATGCTCCTCATTAATTCGTTGCTGCATTGGTGCAAAAATCAGTGTTTTTGTACGTTCTGGTATCACACTTGTATTCAATCCTGTCTCATGCAACTTGTCACAGATTGGCTCGTTTGCATGCCATTGTTTGTCCGACGAGGTTATGGGCGCTTTATGGCCAATGCAGTCGATGTGCTCCTTGGCGCCAATAGCCAGCCAGTCTCACCGCCCGCTTCGCTCTACTGCCGGCGGCTTCGGCACTGACGGCGCGCGCGTTCTGTTCTGTTTGCAGTCGCTGGTTATCACGCCCGAGTTTCAGCACATTCTGCGTATCATGAACGCCAACATTGACGGCCAGACCAAGATCATGTACGCGCTGACGGCCGTCAAGGGTGTCGGCCGCCGCTATGCCAACATCATCATCAAGAAGGCCGATATCGACCTCAACAAGCGCGCCGGCGAGCTCTCCGAGGAGGAGGTGGGTGACTGGCGAACAGTGATAGATTATTGGTGCCGGCGACCTCCGAGGAGGAGGTGGGTGACTGGCGAACAGTGATAGATTATTAGTGAAATAGGGTGGATTATACAACTTTCTAGGCACTCAATCGACATCCGTTTCAAAGAAGTATCGACATCATGCATCTTGAGTTTGTATGATGTCTTCATATTTAATTGTTTTACAGTATCTCGTCCATAAGTATCATCCATCAATCAATCATATATTGAGGTCTCCATAGTCCAGGCAATGTAGTAACAAGGCATGTACGTCATGGCTTTTCAGCCCTCTCGTCAAATCACAGTTGAAAATATAAGATAAAATGCCTACTGACCTTCTCCTGATTTAAAATCTAACAATAATAAAGCACATTTGAGATCATGTGTATGCTCACCATTGCTGATCATGATATATGAACATTTCTTTACACAATTCCAGGTAAGATGATTACCTATGATGTGGTCTGTCATACAATATCAGTTGGTAAGCATATATATATATTATTATATATATAGCATATATATATATTATGTATTGTTATTGAAATAGTTATCCCTAAATTAGGTATCTGGGAACAAACGAAAAATGTACATGTATGAGTATGCTGTCGGGTCAAAATTGTGTTGGAAGAATGTGTTCAGCGACATCACTTCCATGGCAAATTTCGCAATTATACTATACTCGTGTCGACATCTCACACCTATCGAAACATCATTATTTTAACACTACGGGCGAACCACGACCAGCCTTGTGCATTTAACGTGCATACATACCTTGGGCGTTTTGTTTAGTGTGGAGACGTGGTAATTACGAGCTCGGTCCCATGTATTCCGAAGGCTTTTGTTGGAAGCATATTTCATCGAGGAAATTAATGTATGACTTATCATGGTTATGATTTGCATTGCTTAGTAAGAACAATTTATTTGATACACATCACCAAGACAGTTAATGTGTTATTATTCCAGTTATTGATGTGCCTGATGTCTTTCAGTTCAGTTTGAGCTCGTTATGCTCAGGGTAATGTTTTAGTGATGGTTGTTTTTGGTGACGCCATTTTGAGAAAAGGCGGTAGCCATGCTGCTGCCGTCTTGGTTACACATGGCAACAGTGAGAAGGGTGCTGTCCGCGGGCCGGCCGGCTGGTGTGGCTGGCCAGACCGCGGTCGTGCCCGACACAAGTGGTCCGTGTCACGGCGTGTCAGGCCAGTGATAAATTATTAGTGAAATAGGGTGGAATGCACCACTTAACGAACACTCGGTCGACATCGTTCTCAAAGAAGGATCGGGGGCCGCAGTAGCTCAGTTGGTAGAGCGTCGGACTTTTGATCGCAAGATTGCGGGTTCGAATCTCACAACCGACGGCATTACCGAGTCCACTCGCGACCAATCGGGGTGAGAGGTTGGCGATACTACATGACCTAGCGGTTGAATGCGTCGTAAAAGAACCCAAGGTTCTTCAAGAAGGATCAACATCGTGCTACTTGATGCGTGCTGATGGCTTGATTCCTCGTTTCTAACAGTATCTCGCTATAAGTATGCCGATGCTCACCATAAGGGATCGTGATACACGAACATTTCCAAGCGCAATTTCAGGTAAAGTGATTACCTATGATGTTATCTAGTAACAACACCAGTTTATAGCATAGGTATTTGTCTCACTAATCCGAATATGGCTCTTCTTATATTAGGCATGTCAAAGCAAACAAAAAGGTACAGTCGTAAGTACACTATTGGCGAGCTGGAAGAACGAAAAGTATTTTGAATGACACTAATTCCATGACAAATTTTGACATCCTATTGTACTCGTTCCGACATCGCACACCTAACGAAAAACCATTATTTTAACACTGTCAGGCCGTCCGACAGCGTCTGACAGGTCGTGAGATGGCGCATGATAGATCGTGAGATGGTGCCCGATAGATCGTGAGATGGTGCCCGACAGTCAGATTCGCCTGTCAGGTCGTCTGACAGTGCCTAACACAGTCGGATGGCACATGAGATCGTGAGGTGGTGCCTGAAAGACAGCCAGTCCGGTCGTTTAGCAGACGATCAGGTGACGCATGCCGGCTGACGGCGTGTGCGACGACATTGCAGCCCTACGCGGCGCATTCCAGGTGCTGTCGAAATGTCAACCTTGCGTTCGAAAAGAAATAGAAGACACAGGCCAGCTCGTGTTGCGAATGAGACCGTGGCCTGTGCGAGAGGCAGCCGAACCCACTTCTTTGACGTCGCCAATGTGGCATCATCACATGTGGCTCACAGAACAGCTTTTATCGAATTCGGTTTCGTGTCTCCAATACAGCAATATTTTGGAATGTAAATGTTCAATTGTGCAAGGGATGTGTTATGATTATTGGGGTGTGTTATAATCCATGGAAGCAGAAAGTCAAGTTGGCTTTGTTGTATTCCAGCACCAATATATCCAACTTGGCCGTTCAATTTCCATACACCAAGCATTAAGCATTGTGCCGCAGCATGTATGAACCGGGCGCATAGTTTGAAGTCAATTTTACTTTATATGAGGTTCTGGAGGCCCAACTAACTCGTATGGGCCTCGACAAAATACAGAATGATTAAACTGGGCTCATGTTAGCACTTTTCTAGTCTATTGCCAAGTTATAAAAAAAAAAAATAAAAACACTGAGTACCTGTTTGTTGCAATACCTGTCTTCGTGTCATGGGCGCTAAATGACCTTGTATTCGGCGCGCCCTTAAGCCCCAATTATCAATCAAGCAATACATCTGTTTATTAATGTATCGTAGGTCATGCTGTCTGGCAACGCAAGCCGAACTGTTGCTTATAGCTTCATTAGCTAGGGAGCATATTGGGAATGTATAAACATTTCATGTTGGATAAAACCGAAGATCCCTGTGTTGTAGCATTAAATGTGCTCTTCACCTATGTCCATGGCGTGTGAAGGTTAAACGCGACCTGCTTCTAGCTCCTATTGACGATTCAGCTTCCTTTGGATGATCTGCTTCTTTTGTTTGACGATGGTTCAGTTTCGAGCCTGTGGTTCTGATTAAGCACTGTGTGAAGAAATCGTCACTTGTTTCTATTTGCAGTCGGCACGCCAGAGACCGAATCAACTAACCCATGCTACACTGGGAGGGATTCGCGCAGTACAGGGACGTAGTTATTGCAGTGCGTTGAACAAGTAACTAGCCATGGGCGCCAAATAACCCTGTAGTCGGCGCGCGCCCTTAAACCAAAATAATCAATAAAAAAACTAGCCAATGACTAGCTACTACTAAATACAAACTAACTGATGATTGAATCGCGTCACCGTTCGTGCTGAGTTGACGCGGCGTCGCCGAGTGAAGTCCGTGCTGGTCACCCAGTGACCCGTGTTGTCTGCGTCAGGTGGAGAAGCTGGTGACCATCATGTCGAACCCGCGCCAGTACAAGGTGCCCGACTGGTTCCTCAACCGGCAAAAGGACCACACGGACGGCAAGTTCAGCCAGCTGCTGTCCACCACGCTCGACTCGAAGCTGCGTGACGACCTGGAGCGGCTGAAGAAGATCCACGCGCACCGCGGCCTGCGCCACCACTACGGCCTGCGCGTGCGTGGCCAGCACACCAAGACGACGGGCCGGCGCGGCCGCACCGTCGGCGTGTCCAAGAAGAAGTAGAGACAATACACGACCTGCGCGGACGGCCGTCTGTTGGTGTGCAGGGGGCGCTGATGGAGAGCTGGCAGAGTCGTGGTGGGGCCTCCGCGCTGGCCAGTTGGAAGTGCGGCTGGGTGGCGGGAAGGTTGGCGCAACTCCTGGGTGGTCATCGTGCTGATGCGCCGTGAAGTTGGAATTAATGGGAAAGGAAGTAAAGGAGCTGGGGAAGTGGGTGGGGGAGAGACGTGGAGCTGTGGTGTTTCCGAGTTTGAAATGCGTGATTGCGTAATGGAAATGCAGATGGCGAAATTTGTTCGTTTCTCACCAATTATTTGCTGTTTTGCTTTGAAATATCGCATGATTTTTCCGTTGATGGTTCTGCGAACATTTCGAGGTTTGTAAACATTAGTCCTAGAATGACTGGTAGCTGCTGCGGTAGCCGTTTAGGGAATTGGACTTTTGGGCATAAGATCGTGGGCCCGATTCGGACTATCGGAAGATCGTCGGCTCGATTCAGACAATCGAGAGATCGTGTGCTGGATTCCGACAACCGGCGGGATGGCGGTCCACACGCAACCGATCGGCGTGAGAGTTTGACGACGGAATATGGCTAAGCAGATGAGTGCGTCGTAAAAGGGTTTCTTTAATTGCCGATCGCTGGCATTGCAGTCTCCAAGTCTTCTTGCGCTCCAATTCTGATTGGTGCATAAGTCCAACCGCTATCGCCTGCGTTAGTGGGCAATCTGCGGGCGGTGCGGGATTCGGTCGTTTCCGAATGGCTATGCACTGGCTTGGAGTGAGTCGTTCATGCCAGTCGACTTCCTTAACATTCCAGTGAATCTTGAGCCCTTCACGGAGCAATTAATTGTCAGCCATTAAACCTCCAAATGACAGATATTGGAGGCTAATTTTATCGGGAGGATGATGTTCTGGTTGGCGAAGAACCATGCTCAGTCCGTTTTTTCAGCGATGTTCGGGGGATGAATAGTCTAGGGGTAAGTTGTCCGTCTCACAATCGAAAGATTGTGGGTTCGAGTCTCACCTGCCGCTATTCTTCGCCCGCTGCCAATCGGCGTGAGAGATTGGCGACGCTGACATGACCCAACGGTCGATGTGTCGTAAAACCAATAACCAACCAATCAGCGATGTTCGGACGTGTGCAGGAAGTTCGCACCCATTGTGGGTTCGGATTTGCTGCGTTACATCGTGGCGGAAGCCAGCTGCCGTGAGGGTAGGCGAATGCCAAGGATTTTTATAGCTTTCACAGGTGTAAAGTGTATGGTTTTACTGGTCGGGACGTAAGCAGCTATCGGCCACACAAAGTAGCTGTTTAAGAGGTCTGCCTGCAGCGAGTTGGTAGCCTTAAGTATTCTGTTGACTAACATTTCTAACTTCTGGACAGACCAATGCGGGCAGCGCGCACGCTCTTAAGCTGATTAGAAGCGATTTAAGCTAGTTTGTCACTGGCATGACTAACGGTGGTTTTGCCTTTGCCGACTATGCTTCATGAAATATTCGTTTTCCTTCCGTGAACTTGGTGCGCCCGCCCCGTCGTTTTAATGAATGAAACTCGGATGCTTTGTCTTCATCATCCACGCCATGAAATTTGTGAGCTTTTCCAGTGCTGTATTTCTTTCAGAAATTATCCATTAACGCTATGGATAATGCACGGACATAGTTTAAAATTAAGATATTGCCCCTCATCACATCCCAATATTTTGAACGTTTCCATGAAGGGTTTATTTGTACTGTGTACTCATGGATGTGGAGAGGAAAGATATTGGGCAATCAAATCCGGAGAGGAAATTATTCGTCGTACTTGTGACAACAGAATCTCGGTTTGCACTTTTCGGTGACACGTGAGCACTTTATTGCAGAGCAGTTCTTGTCCAGCAGAACTATTGGACCCTCAAATCATAAAAATGAGAGGACAATTATCTGGACAGCACAATGTAGTGGGCGACGAAAATATAGGGAATCCTATTTTACCAATCCCGTGCCGACTTCATTGCAAATGAAGGCCCAGGATCACTCAGTTCCGCCAAGATGCAGACGTAGCGTGGGGGCCGGGATGTAGGAGGGGGGCAAAAGGCAGCGGCACCCACAATTGTCGACCACACCCACCCAGCGAGTTTAGCATTGATTATGATTCCTGTGAGTGTCGTGTGGAGGGGGGGGGGGGGACCGGCGGAAGCTGTCGGCTGGGACTGCACCTGACAGCTCGATTTCGGTCTGTTGCCGGTAGATGGCCGCCGCGTCATTTTAGTTGTAAAAGAGGGCACCACCGTCGGACCAGGAATCCTCTGGGAGGTATTCGCTTACGTTACTGTTTAAATTAAAATGGAGAATGGCAATCAGTATTTCAATGGTGACAAAAATAGAGGGCACCTCTATCTCTGTGACGTGGCCGCTTTGGCCGCTCGGTAACTGGATGCCCGGAGCCAGCGCGGATGTTGGGACGCCGTCTTCAGTTCGGATCCGTGATCCGTATTTGCGTGCTACCTCTCCCCCTCAAGTCACTGACGGATGAGGGATTTTGCCAGGGCGCATAATTATCCGGGGTCGCCTACCTGAGCTCGAGGGAGGAGGTCTGAAGCGCCAAGCATGCCTTCACATATGCCATAGCTCGGTTCATATTCGCATGAGCGTAAGAGACCAGGAGTCTATTCCCGCCTAATTGCTGTGACCTTAACCACTAGCCCGGAGGTGGAATGACAGTGACGCGCCAATTTCCACCAACATAGCCGCCCCGGTAGCTCAGTTGGTTAGAGCGCAGGCCTGCACCGGTCTCCCCTGTCCTGGCGACACAGGGTTCGAGTCGCTTCACGCGCTCGCGTTTAGCCCCCGGCTGGGAGGGTCAGTTGGCAGCTGGCCCGATAAGGCCGGGGACGAGCTACCGGGCGGCCGTGTCGGTGCATTGACGGCACGCTAAACTTTCGGTCCAAAATTATGTCGATGAACTGGAATTCATGGATCGGGTGGTGCCACCGGGGTTCACGTAACAAGCTCTGCTTAGCAATAGGATCCTGGTTCATAAAGCCACCCCAGCAAGAACTTGGATTACATTTATATAGAGAGAAAAAACATACCCAGATCCTTGGCTCGACTTCTTAACACAGCCACGAACTCTTCTCAACCCAAAGGATCCACAAAGGAGCGCCGTCATGCTCGCCAAACCTGCGCGGGTGTTGATGGCCACCATTTTACGCTGGTTGCATGAATATCGCCGAGGCTCGCATGAAGACCACCCTATATCCGCCCCTCGGTTGACGAGGCTTAAGAGGGCACGCAATTCGCCCATTGTCCATTATGCTACAGACGATTTATTCTTGCTCAGAAGCATTCTATGCTACAAAACACTGTAGGTAATCAAATCAAAGTTGGTACCGTAAAACATGCACAGTTGGTACTATTGGTCGTTTGGAAAACGAGTTTTGGGATCGCCCACTTAAAATGATAAATGCACCAGCACACCTAGGTGAAGCTGGCGTCATGCACAGGATTGTCAGTCTGCCAATATCATTTGGGAAATGTTGGTGTCCGCTCCTCTGATTACCGTGGCCCGCTTCAGTGCAATTCGAGCTGGGTGGCCTCACGGCGGGTCAACTGTTTTGATCATGTACGGCGCCAATCTCTTCCGTCCAATGGTCACGGGCGAAGAGCAGCACAGGTCACAGGTCCCAAGGGTCACAGGTCGGACCCGCAACATTTCGATTGGGGGACCAACAGCCTACACCTATACTACTCACTCACCCGCACCGAGGAAGTTGAGTGTGCACTAGAGTTGCCACTTTTTGGCACGGCACGGCAACTCTTAAAATGGCACAGGTGCTCTTTGTTATCATCAGACTGTGCCGAGCTTCTGCCGTGTCCGTGCCCGCCCATCCTTGGTAACAAAAAGTAAGCATCCCCATTTATAAATTACCTTAATACGGAGCCCAAGGTCCCAAAATGACAAATGGAAAAGTTAACGTAAAGATGCACGGAAGCATCCTGAAATGCACAAATGGTGCTGCTATTAGTAATTGTGAGAAATATTTTGCAGCTCTGCTATTATTTGCATTTCCTTCATCAATAAATATTTTCCCCTCCTTAAAATGGCCCCTTTTCTCTTGCCGCGCCATCATCCAGCTTGCCGTGCGATGTGCCGTGCCAGAATTTGCTGTGTCCGTGTTGTGTTCCGTGCCAGTTTTTTATATTTAAAATGGCAGCACTAGTGTACACAGGCTCGCCGCTCTCCAAAGCATGGTGCTGTTGTGTGGCTTGCCATTATGTCACCTCAATATGGGGAAAATGTGGTTATATTGCTATTGTGATACTAGCTATCACGTCCTTTTGTGGTCTCATGACTTGCTATTGTGGTCTTACGGCTACTGTTGTGATCTTGTGGTTGCTATGTAGTCTTGTGGTTGCTATGTAGTCACGGGTGCAAAACACGTGTACGCATGGGTGAAGTTTTAGTGTTAAGAAGTGGTGTTTGAGCACCGCCTATGACTGGCTGAGTACCATCTAGCTTTGAGAACGTAAACATGAATGCCTATGGGGATGTGTAATCATTAGAACCACCTAGAAACCACAAGGTCATGCGAAAGCGCCACCTGAAATACTCGGAAGACTTTGGAAAACCCCACCAGTGCGTACACGTAGAGCACTCGCGCAAGCACACACTGACGGGTTGCCGTTCCAATGGTAGCTATTTCTAGCCATTTCAGACCAAGGTACATGTTTTGATCACATTTATCGTTAACAACATTTACAGTCAAAATATTTCGACCGGTGTATGGAAATTCCGAGCCGATTGGGAGACTGATTGGGATTGGGAAACTGATTGGGAGACGGGTACGACTGGATTGCCTTTTCCCATCGATGATACATTTCGTCATTCCACAACCGATATGTCCACGAAGCTGTCGCCTCCTCCTCTAGTACGTCTTTTTTTCCCTCAGTACGTCATCTTTGATCGTTTGAGCCTCGGATCAGGGCGGATCCAGAAGCCTTGCTTAGGGAGTGACCAATTAAGAAATATCAGATAGCGGAAAACTCATCAGACTTGAATAGCCAACATTCGTCGGGTCTGCTTAAGACAATAATTATCTCATGAAATGTAAATTTTCGGGAAAATGTCATATTCGTCCAAAGTTTTGTGTAGGAATCGGCCTATTTGAGTGGACATGGCTCCTTTTCCCCCTTCCTAAATTATCTACCATGGTCGATGCGCCCTAAAACCCTAACTCCGCCCCCTTTCCCCCATCTCTGGATGCCCCCTGCCTCTGATCCGAACGGTTGTGATCTAGCGCCGCCCCCAGCAAATTCCGGGCGCGCAACGCCGTTCAGAACTCACCCGAGTCGGCTCCCCCCCCCCCGCCCCGCCAGTCACGGACAGTGGTGGTCGTGAGCTCTGCTGCCATACCCCCGACGACCGACCCTGCCAACCACGTCACCGTTCTCGGCCGTGGCCAGCCGCCGCTGCTGATGGTGATCGAGGTTGATCGGTGTCATCACCGGGCCAACCCACGGCGTAACCGGAGCCGGGCCCGGGAGCGTGTGGCGACCTCCCGACACCAGAGCCGGGCCCCGGGGCACGTGGCGCCCTCCCGACATCGGAGCCGGGCCCGGGAGCGTGTGGCGACCTCCCGACACCAGAGCCGGGCCCGGGAGCGTGTGGCGACCTCCCGACACCAGAGCCGGGCCCGGGGGCACGTGGCGCCCTCCCGACATCGGAGCCGGGCCCGGGAGCGTGTGGCGACCTCCCGACACCAGAGCCGGGCCCGGGAGCGTGTGGCGACCTCCCGACACCAGAGCCGGGCCCGGGAGCGTGTGGCGACCTCCCGACACCAGAGCCGGGCCCGGGAGCGTGTGGCGACCTCCCGACACCAGAGCCGGGCCCGGGGCGTGTGGCGACCTCCCGACATCGGAGCCGGGCCCGGGGGACTGACGTGCGGCGACCTCCCTGACACCAGAGCCGGGCCCGGGAGGCGTGTGGCGACCTCCCGACACCAGAGCCGGGCTCCGGGGGCACGTGGCGACCTCCCGACACCAGAGCCGGGCCCGGGGGCACGTGGCGACCTCCCGACACCAGAGCCGGGCCCGGGGGCACGTGGCGACCTCCCGACACCAGAGCCGGGCCCGGGGGCACGTGGCGACCTCCCGACACCAGAGCCGGGCCCGGGGGCACGTGGCGACCTCCCCTTGACAACCAGAGCCGGGCCCGGAGGCATCGTGGCGACCTCCCGACACCAGAGCCGGGCCCGGGAGCGTGTGGCGACCTCCTGACACCAGAGCCTGGCCCGGGAGCATAATGGCTGGTGTGGCGACCTCCCGACACCAGAGCCGGGCCCGGGGGCACGTGTGGCGACCTCCCGACACCAGAGCCGGGCCCGGGGCCGTGGCGACCTCGACATCGGAGCCGGGCCCGGGGCGACCTCCTGACACCAGAGCCGGGCCCGGGGGCACGTGGCGACCTCCCGACACCAGAGCCGGGCCCGGGGGCACGTGGCGACCTCCCGACACCAGAGCCGGGCCCGGGAGCGTGTGGCGACCTCCCGACACCAGAGCCGGGCCCGGGGGCACGTGGCGACCTCCCGACACCAGAGCCGGGCCCGGGGGCACGTGGCGACCTCCCGACACCAGAGCCGGGCCCGGGGGCACGTGGCGACCTCCCGACAGGCGGACGGTCGACACCGGAGCTGCTGAATTTCATGCCTGGTCGACACCAGCGGTGGAGGGGCGACGCGAGCGGGAGGAGCAAGGTGGGAAGTCATGCGTTGATGTGAGGGCAGAGGAGAGAGCGGGGTTATGTGAATTCGTTCCTCAATCAGTTGGGGATGTGAGTATGATGCACGGGGGTAACGCGACGAATAAAGACATGTGCAGAGGTACGGAACGTGCACGGCCAATTACATGCACGACTTAGGATCGGAGTCGGAATGGATGATGTTGCTCATGGCTGGGATATTCCAGATCTGGTCACGCGTGGCTGGGATATTCCGGATCTGGTCACGGCCACGGATGCCGTAGCTATCAGGGTCGGGTGCCATCAACAGCATAAAGGCAATCAAGACATAAAGACTCTACTTAATGAGAGCCACAGGGGCCATCTGGCTTCAGCCTATGCAACAGGGAAGACACTACAAGAAGAGAAAAAGGGACAGAAGCCACCTAAACAATACTATATCCTCGGTTTTGGAGAAACTATCGACCTCATTTTGTTACCACGGCCAAACTATTCAGCATGACATTTTGAATCCACCGCCAGCTACATACGCCTGCTTCTAGCATATAGATAATTCCTTATTTACAAGCATGATCTAAGACATCGCAGGTCAATGACCCAACAAGAACCAGGGCGCCCATCCTAAAGGGGCCTGCACAGTGCATACCTACTAGCATTGGTAGAGCATAGGTGTAGGTCTGTGAAAATTATTGGGAGGGCACAATACATGAAGGCAATGGAAGAGCCGAAATGGATTGAGGGGGCAAACTACATAGGGCCGCATGTTAAAAGTTGAAATTATTGGGAGAGCAAAGCCAACATTTAAGGGGAGACGCCCTACAAAAAAACCTACACCCCTGAGTATGGAAAAGTTAGTAAATTATTGGTGGGTCCCAATTAATGGAGGAGATGAGTGCTGTCAAGTTCGTTTGTGTAGCTCATACCATAGGGTCCCATGTTAAGACAGCAAGAAATTAGTGGAGATCAGGCCCCACGAAAAGCATGGGGAACCCACCCCTGCCTAATAGCATCAATCCAGCTCCATCCACCCTCAATTACCATCCGCTTTGCAGAACTTAAAATTCCAAAAATAATATATCATACCTCAGGAATGCATGCACCCTATGTTTAAGTACATCCAATCACGGATTCCCTACCGCATCACCAGGCAGCCTATTCCATCCATCAACCACTTCTTAACTTAAAACTTTTGTCGTTTAGCTTTCCTGCACCTTGATTTGTCTAGCCTGAATCAATGAACCCAATGTGATTCCATAAATTAAAGAGCATAATTCAGATTGACATTATATAGCCCTTTTTAACTACCTTGCACATCTCAATCATATTTCCTCCTTATCCGTTACGCTTCAGTGAGCACATTTACAATGCCTAAAATGTTCAGGCTTAATAAGAGCAGCAGTAGGCTTAACCCAGGGTCATCTGCGTTAAGCCTATGCAGTGAATATATCATTAGACGAGAAAAGGAGACTACATTTTCCTAATCAACGTTAGGTCCCGAGTTCTAAAGTAACGATCACATGCCTGAAGGCCGATTCTAAATCAGCCGCCTGGTACCCACGCCTGTTACTTACAGTATCAGACCCAATTTATAGGCATAATGTAGCACATATACTAACATTAATCCTACCATATTCACCCTAATCCCCGTGCTGCACGACGTCGAATTCAGAAATATAATTATTTGACCTAATTAATGTATCCGCCTAGTTCTAGAGAGGCTATCCACCCCATGGTGTTCCCATGATCATCACTCCCACTCCATCCACACCAATTCTGATCCCTCTGCTGTACAACTTAGGATTCAAAATTAGATTATCTGACCTAAGAAAATATATACACTCTATTTCGAAATACATTCAATGAGCGACTCACCATTGCATCACATCCCATGGATGAAGTTCGTATAAATAAAGTTCGCATAGATAAAGTTCACATAAATGAAGTTCGCATGCAAATGTTCGTATGCAAACATTCGCGTGCAAAAGTTGTATACCAGGGCTCGCAAGGGAAAAAGTTCGTATGCGCAAATGTTCGTATGCAAATGGCTTACATGCAACCGATGAACCTTACCTAACTTTTCAAATGACTTGTATGTCTAGCCTGACCTAACCTAACTTACCCTATCCTAACCTGACCTATTTTAGCCCAACTTAAATTGACCTAACTTAACCTAACCTAGCATGGCAATCTTTTTCCATGTCATTTTTTCCATGCGAACTTTTCCATAACAACTTTTTCCATCCGAACTTTCTCCTTACGAACTTATGCCCATATGAACATCTTCGATATGAACATTTCACCATGAGAACCTTATCCGCTACCTACTTTGTCCCATGCAAACTTTTGTCCTTACGAACTTTATCCCATACGCACTTCATCCATGGTGAACATTAGACTTGTGAACTTTATCCTAGGAGCAATTACCATAAGAACAATTGCCATGCCAACTTTTGTCCGCCACCCAATCTTATAGGCCTACTTGAGTGAGTACATATCCATGTCATATATGCGTTTTCCAATTTTATAAATTGCCTAGTCTATTGGTAAGCATAGTAACCTACAATCTTTCTATGTCTAACTATAGTATTATAGTAGTATATGTATACCTATAGTTCTCTTTCTAAGGAAGTGCTCCATGCCGATACACAATATTCCCAGTAGTGTGGCACATAGGCCAAGTAGGTACAATGTTGCCATAATATCCTTGGTTTTACATTTAACACTCCTATTAATAATTCCAAGCATTATAATTGCCTGGTTCCTGGCTGAGTTGCATTGCCTTTTCCGCTTGAAGGTCCCTTGAAGTAACACATCTAACTCTTTTTCCTCTGCAGTAACATCCCATTTACAACCTTCCAGTGTATATCTACGTGTTCAACCTCCAGGTCCCAGACGGGTCAACTAACACATTTCACAGTTGAGATACGTCTGTCATTCATCAGCCAGCTTATAAGTCCATTAAGCTAGATTCATCACTATTGTCAGCCATTCCTACCAGCTTGATGTCTACTACCCTTTGCTTCTTTTCACGAAGCCATGCTTCGATCCAGCCTATAGTTTTCCCATCAGTCCCCTGCTGTGTCAACTGATGATAGACGCGTGCGTGGGACATTATCTTGCCTTGCTGAAGTCCAGGTACACTACAGCTATCCTGTTGTCATTTTCAACTCTCCTCGTTACATACGCCATTAATTATAAAAGGTCAGTTAAGCAATATCTCCCAATATAAAACCAAGTCTCTTAAAAGGCAATGCTCTTTGAGATTCGACTGATGACCACGATTTTGGCAATATTGCAACCGACTTCGCCTGAAGCGGATTTACGTTTTTTTTTCGTTGATGCAAGTATGTCAGAATTGAAGGCACTATTTCTTGAACGGAACCCCCCTATCAGATATCGAGAACGCATTTCAAGTTTGAATATACTGTTCGGAAATGTCGAATTAATTTGCCTTGCGTAATTCAGAAATTCCTGCACGTCCCAGAAAATTGTACGGAATAAGGTGTGTACAGATAAGCATGTACCCAGGGAAATATCAAGTGTAAAACAGGGAAAAACATTAATAGATATAAATATATACGCATGATGGTATATATTGATATATATATATATATATATATATATATATATATATATATATATATATATATATATATATATATATACATGTGTGTGTGTGTGTGTGTGTGTGTATATATATATATATATATATATATATATATATATATATATATATATATATATATATATATATACATTACACGCGATAAGGTGTTTACCGACTGCCAAGAGCGCACAGCTGCTGTCAGTCCACTAGTGCCTGCCCTGGGATAATCCCCTGCCTGCAGCAGCCGAGGCTCATAGCCTGCCACTTTCCCTCGCTCGTCCAGCGCTCTAATCTCCTTTCCATAATGGCGCCTTATATTGGGATCTTAATCGAAATGTCTGTGCGCAAGTCGGCGTCGGATCTTCTGGCCATGGGTTTCGTAAGAAATTATTCACGGCACACGTGGTATACATGTATGCATGTATACCACGTGTGCCGTGCCGCTCCAACAATCAGTCTACGTGGGATGATATATCGATTTAAAGTTACGTTTCAAGTCACTTATACTGAAAATAAACATTCTTCTACGATGTATTCTACAAATTAGGCATATACTGCAGGATTAGTTTGTTGTGAGAAGTGATGATGTGGAACACGCCTCACCGCCTCTTCTTGGGTGATGGTTCTTAAAAGTTCTAAAGTTTGAGAAAACACTTGTGGACGGTTGATGAACATCGGGCTACTTGTGACAACATTTTGGCCTGAGCTCATTTGCAAAGTTGATGAACATCGCAGTTCGAGTAGCAAGCAAGCTGCCATGTCACTTTGCGAACAATAAATACGCAACGCAGTGCCCGTGAGCCAACACAGAGAGTGCCTCCCTTTGGGATGATGCGCGCTTCAGAGAGCAGAGAATCCGCTTCGTCAGTGAATTCCCCGTCCCCTCCCCTATGCACGCCATCGCCTGGCCACTCGGTGATAAGCCGAATGAGGCCGCGTTTGGCAGCCATTTGTCATGGCAATTTGCTGCCAAATGCGGCCAGATCGTGTTTCAGTCGGCCACGTGGGCTCTCGTCGCCTGGGACCCGAAACACCCTCTCTGTGGTGATGGCTGTCCGCTGTGATAACATTGATCGACACGCTTTTAGATGTAATCAGTGATAGCCGATACGCCGCCAATGGAACAAGGCGGTTGATAACCCAGCTATGGGAGCGTTTCCTTTTTATTCATTATGCAGATGTGTACAGATTAGGTATTGTCGCATGTAAAAGCGGGGGTTGGATTTGTGAGTCATTATGAGTTCAATGGTTGGATAAAATTTCGTTACATTAGCATGGTTATCATGGTTAGACTACATTTGGTATATGTGGTACTTTTAGCATGCGCAGTTCATTATTCGAAAGGAGCGAGGATTTGAGCTCCTGCCCTCCCCACTTCTTGTGCGTCCACCTACTTTTGGATGGCTCTGTTGGCCTGTCCCCACCCTGATTCCAGCGGTAGTCATCTCATAGTCATGAGGTTCCGTAACATGGGTCTACTCTTGTTTTCGAAACCGAGGGGTTCAAATCCAATCTGCACGGGACAAGTTTCACTTCTTTTTTTTCAGAAATGGGAGGAACAAGCTTTGATGAAAAAGCATGCTTTCACTTTTGAACTTCGGGAATAAATGGATACCCTCTTAACATTGTGGGAAGCATGTCCAGCGCACGTACTAAGTCTGCCACAGCATGCACCTATAATCCGAAGCCAATGTGTGAGATCACACTGTCTCTTACAAGCCCTGTTTTGTAGCGAGTGACGTCATCAATGCTTGCATTTATTTCGAGCGAGGGCGAAGCCCGACATAGTCTACTCCCGTGTATGTGGCACAAAAGTTCATCTCGGTGAGTCTACTTTCGTGTATATAGTAGAAAAGTTTCATCTGAGCGAGTCTACTCCAGTATATATGGTAGAAAAGTTCACCTTAACGAGTCTACTCCCGGGTATTGTCTACTCCCGGGTAGACAAAAAATAATCTGAGCGAACCTACTCCCTGTATGGTTTATGGTATAAAAATCCACCCACGCGAATCTACTCTCGTGTATATGGTAGAAAGGTTCATCTGAGCTCACCGGTCGGCGTGGTCCAGTCTCAACGTCATCCTTTTGAAACTGTAATAACTGTTCGCTCGCACCAATTTCGCGTCCCAGTTTTTCATTCAGTCGAACCCTTTCTTTTCATTTCGATCTTACCAATTTGTATCCCAATAGTCTTCGTAGAATGCACGCTTAATTTGTGCTCAAAGAAGGAGGTTTGCGGTTGCTTTTCCGCCGCCGGCCAAGTTTCAACCCCAACCGTCATCACAATAATTACCCTAAAGTACTCTTAATCTGTGTGCAAAGTTCGAGACGCTTCTTAGCGACGACATGCACAATGGACATCGGATATCAGCGGGCGCCCTCCGCCCGTCTCAGCCAGTGCCGGGTGACCTTGTGACGTCATGTACCACGTGACCCCAGAGCCTGGCATTTCAGATGTGGGCCCTCGCTCGTGCTGGGAGGTTGGGTGTGGCGGTAGACTGGACGGGGTGGCTGCGAGACGTAAGTACCGTGACACGGCGTGCCACCCATTCTAATCCGACAATGTGGCATACAGTTTGAAGTTTGTTTGTTTGCTTGTTTGTTTGTGGTAGGTTTGAAGTACGATGCACGCCTGCATGGACTGTGAAACTGAAGAGAGCACAGTTGCGACGCAGTTGATGCGCCCCTAAACCCCAACAACAACGAGAGCACAGTTGCGGTCGGTGCACCAATTAATTCCCGCGGTTTGGTGCCCGATCCTGTGCCTGCTGCAGGTGAGTCCCCCAAGGCCGCCGGCCTTTTGCCCTCTCGTTCAGATGGCGCCTTACCTATACCTAAAACTGCCAAAAAAAAACAACAGAAAATGCAGCGGAGTAATTCCGGACAGACTTGAAAATGGGGAGGGGAAGGGGTACACGTTGGGAAAATCGTGCCTTCGTCACAGACTGGGCCACACCAACTTTGAAAACGATCCTCCACCCATGCTTGGACCCCGCCTGGCTTCATGAGAGATCCCCTGGCTCAGAGACAAGGTGAAGGGCTCCTGAGCCGACGGAGACTGCCCAAGCCGTACAAGGTGCTCCTGCCCTGACTGAGAGGGACCAAAGCTTTTAAAAGAGGGACCTTCGGCCTGATGTAACTAGCTACGTCAGCCGCTAAGAGGGTCCCTGAGCCGACGGAGAGGGCCCCTGGGCCGGGATTTTATCGACAAAGATGATACAGGGTTGGATCGTTTTTGTGAATGGGAGTAGTTCTGGTACAGGTTGGCGCTTTTGACCAAAAACCATCCAACGTTGGCATGATTTAGTGTAGTTGATCATCTATGCTTCGTGCAATTTGGTGTAAGTGTTCCTATGATTGGTGCATTTTGGTCCAGAATGCCATCCAGGATTGGTGCGTTTTGATGTGGAAAGTCATCTAGGATTAATGCGCTTCGGCGCGGAACATCTTAGGTACTGGTGCGTCTCGTCGACCCTTTTACCATACATTGGCCGGGCTCCGCTTCGCCTCGCTCAGAGTAACCTGCTCGGCACATCGCTTCCCGGCACCTCTTCCGGTCTTCGCCATCAGTTTTAGGAGGGAGGGACATAAGTTGAGGGATCACCCCCAGCGACAAAATGGGCATTGAAGTCCACGGGGCACCGAAGCTTTGGATGACTCGCCCTTGGTCAAATCATGGATGGATCCGCCCCTGGATCACATTCCACAGCGCTTCCTGATTCACATGTATGACACCTCGACTTGCTCAAAAGAGTAATCGCCGTCAGTATTACACTGCTTCGGAGCGACGTAGAATCACGGTGGATGAACGAAGCAGATGAAGTCGTAATAACCATATTAAAGAGCACGGAGCATATGACGCACTGTGCAATTAATCGTGGTGTATTTTGGGCCAGTTTTTTTTTCAAGCACTTCGTTCAGGCATCAGATACCTAAGTCCAGGCATCAGATCAATATTAAACAGCGCCTGGTAATTTCACAGTTCTGACACAAGGAGTACACGTGTCGGGTGGGTCACGTGTTGCTGTTTCCGATCAGCAAAATAAGGATAAAGGTGAAGTGCAGTATCGACAATATTATATGACGCGCGCGTGCGCGAGAGACAGAGACAGAGACAGAGAGAGAGAGAGAGACAGAGACAGAGACAGAGACAGAGACAGAGACAGAGACAGAGACAGAGACAGAGACAGAGACAGAGACAGAGACAGAGACAGAGACAGAGACAGAGACAGAGACAGAGACAGAGAACAGAGACAGAGACAGAGACAGAGACAGAGACAGAGACAGAGACAGAGAAGAGAGAGAGAGAGAAAAAAAAAGGAGAGAGAGAGAGAGAGAGAGATAGAGATAGAGATAGAGATAGAGATAGAGATAGAGATAGAGATAGAGATAGAGATAAGATAGAGATAGAGATAGAGATAGAGATAAGATAGAATAAGATAGAGATAGAGATAGAATAGAGATAGAGATAGAGATAGAGATAGAGATAGAGATAGAGATAGAGATAGAGATAGAGATAGAGATAGAGATAGAGATAGAGATAGAGATAGAGATAGAGATAGAAAGATAGATAGAGATAGATATAGATATATAGAGATAGATAGAGATAGATAGAGATAGAGATAGATAGAGATAGAGATAGAGAGAGAGAGAGAGAGAGAGAGAGAAAGAGAGAGAGAGAGATTGGAGCTTTGGGCTTAACCAAAGTGGTACACCGTCGGTAGGTGTAGATGGCTACCTAACCCTACGTTATGTTGACGAAACTCTGATGTACAAACTAACACAGGTCTCGAAAAATTCGAACTTCAATGTCAAGCTTCCATGGCGATATAATAACACGTTGAAAAAAAAACAACTTAGTAAGCTCCTCCTTCACTGATCCTCCCTGCCCCGCAAGAAACCGGATTTGCTATACTTATCTGGTTATAACTAAAGGCCGATGCACTGACACATATTTCGTATAAGTACAAAGTCGTTTGTAAGTTGTGTGGTGCCACTTATATAGAATAGAGTAAGCGGCCTGTACGATTACGGTTCAATGAACATTTGCGTAGCTTTTACAACACAACAGTTGATACGCCACTAGACTATCTTGTCACCCTCAATGACATGTCACCCTCAATGTACTGACGGTGATCATCTTGGCATGCAAATTTTGCACAAAAAAGCGAAGAGCCATGATGACAGAGCAATATGAAGATATATATATATATATATATATATATATATATATATATATATATATATATATATATATATATTATGGAAAGAAAGCCGGCTGTGAATAGCAATGTATCGTCGTGTTTTTTGCTGCGATAGTGCGATGATATAATCTGTCAAATGACAGTGTCATGTGTTCAAGCCACATGTTATGCTTATAGTGTTGTTGAGGTTGCTTAGGTTGTGTTGTTTTGTTTGCGGGATGCCGGTGTCAGGCAAGATTAACCACGTATTGATTTTGATGAGTGGAAGGTGAACTATGTTTGAGGTGCGATGCTGATGAAGTGTTCTGCACGATAGCTTAATCGCTCTAAAATGTAGTAATTTTTGGCAATATATTTCAAACTTTAAGGATGAGGTCATTAAAATGTCCTGTTGTATCTGCCGGAAAATGGTTTGACTTCATGTAACAACAGTAGTTTCAGTCATAGGTATTCCACTGTCTGAATCCATGTCTTCAAACAATGAAATTCAAGCCAGGTAATTGTTGAACACAGCATTTTATCATACACATCAGTGAACTCAGACATATCATGGACATAGATTGCTTCCATTTAACCCGTGACGGCCTGGTTTGGAGCCAAGTCGACCCCACCCTCCGACTTTTGCCGATAGTTGCCGAACGGTACAAATGATCGTAATCACTCTTGGCATACCTGTCACGTGATCAATTCCACTCATCTTGATGGCACCAAATTGCTTGTGGTAGGTCAGACCACGAAGATATGACGTCATTCGTAACCGTCTGCACGACTGTTGACGTATGGCTGGCAGCAGCTTAAGCTTTACGCAGCTGTTTGCGCTTGTGTTGATATAAACAGCAACGGTTTTGACTTGATAACCGGCATGGTCAACTAAGTAACAAGTGGTCCACCAGGTCATCGACAAAGGTTTTACTAGGTCACATTATTGATGCTGACTCCAGTGTTCGTATTTTGATATTTATACGTTCCAATAAGCTTTGAGCAAATTTGATGGTAAAATTTGGTGACTAGGCCCTCATGGTTCTTCTGATAGGATTCATAGCCATTTTCATAGTTTTACGTGACCGGATCCGGGGTGACTGACCTGACCTCATTTTGACCTTAAACTAAGGATGTATGACTTAAATGTATGACTATTTTGCTGATGCAGAAACATGAGAGCTTTCCTCTGGTGCCTGTTTCAATGATCTGAAGGAACCAACACTCGTCGGTGGAAATTAAATCGAAGCCTTTGTCGCATCTTTTTATCTGTTTTTTTGGCGTTTTTCATGACCTGTCACGTCATAGATCATACAAATGAGGATTATTAGACCAGTTCAGGACAAGAAAGGCCAGCGCTATCGATTGGTATTCGTACTTTGCGGATCCGACTACTGACAGCATAGCATGGGTGTTGTTTATATACTTTTGAAGGGAAGTGCCCCCTCAATGTTGGCTTTGCCCTCCCCCTCCATAATTTCAACTTTTAGCATGGGACCCTATGGATTGTGCCCCCAATCAACTTTGGCCCGCCTTCATATATTGCCTTCATGTATTTCCATTCCTCCTTCACCCCCACCCACACACACACAATAATTTTCAGAAATAAACGCCCCGCTGCAGAGATACGAGAGTGGGGCCAAATCGGCCCCACCCCAGCCGGTCGAGTCAAGGGAAGGACCCCACACGGTGCTGGGGAGAAGTAAAAGACCTTTTCAGCCGCGCGTTCCCAGCTGAATCCACGAAATCTGGCCGCGGGATTCGTGAGAAATAGACAAAAACGAGCAGAGAAATAGACGTTGAGCAGAGTGTAATGTTATGAGTCTTATGGTGTGACAATATTAGATAAATAAGCGGTGAAAATCTAGGCTAACGTTTATTACGTGACGTTTTCTGATTGCGTCATCTTTTCCCGCCAGAACACGTGAGGTGACAAAAAGTGATCATGAAACGCTTACAACGCTCCCCAGTAGTCGTCACAGCACTTGCTTTACATAAATATGGCTTGTGATCAGCTTACCCCACGCCTGGGGTAAGTTGAGTCAGGGGCGATGCGTCAGAACAACTCAAAATATTACTGATTTATAATTGTGTGCAAAAAAACGTTTATACAACTAATTTCTGCCCATTTCTGCCTTTCAGAATATGGGCACAACTAATCAATATATCTCACCACAGGCGCTCAAGGCCCTCCTAAGTGAAAATTGTCTCAACTTACCTCGACTTCCCCTATCTGTCACCTGCAGTGTACACTGACCCCATATAGACCATAGCTGCATTGCGAATAGATTCAGTAAATGCACACCCAAAGCCAGCAAAAATTGATAATCTCCCTGAATGTGCGCGTACCCGGCGGCCATCAGCGGCGACGGCTGTGATTGGTCGTTCCCACCTGCACTGTTCGGCTATTGGCTGGCGTCCAGCCGGGTGGGCGGGGCGTCGGTACCAGTAGAGCTTCGGTCGGGTTTCGCGGCGGAGTCGGCGTCGCGCAGCTGGCTGCGCGAAGGTCGCCTCACGGCCGTGGGCGAGCAATCGCGCCGGGAAACGCGCAACACGGAACTCGAGCACGACGCGTCTCGCTTCGGGGCAAGTGAACCGAAACGGCAGGCGGGGCCGTGCGTGAGCAGTGACACGAAGCGTTGGTGTTGACTGTGACGCGTCCCGCCGAACGTTGGTGTTGACTGTGACGCGTCCCGCCGAACGCAAAACTGCTCAAAACGGTGCACAACGCAACGCAGTGAGTCGCACGACGGAGTGCAGCCTGGATCCAAGAGACGGCTGGGCGAGCGGAGAAGCGCGGTGACCAGCTGCTGAAGCGAGTGACGCCCGCGGCGCGGTGAGCTGTGACATGGAGCGGGCCGGGGAGTGAGGGACGGAGGCGGCCCCGTGCCGAGCCGCCGCTGCCAAGCCACCCGACCCGCCGCGTCGATGACGATCCAGCCGTCGGGGACGTCGACCGGTGGGGCCGGCACCAGCCGCACCACACGCATGCCGCCGGCCGGGGCCGGAGTCGGAGCCGGGGCCGGAGTCGGGGCCGGCCGCCTGCCGACTACGGCCAGCACGGCCACGCCTGCGGTCGCCGCGCCGCACCGGCCCGGCTTCCTCATCACGGACATCCTCGGCGCGCCGTGCCGGCCGGCCGCCCGGCCGCAGGCTGACACCAGGCTGACGGCTCCTCAGGCCGACGACAGGCTGACGGCTCCTCAGGCTGACACCAGGCTGACAGCCAGTCCGCGCAGCTGGAGCCAGGCTGAGCGTGGGCTGGTAGGCAGTGCGGTGGTCCACACACACGCCGAGGCGCGGTCGACTGGCTGGGGGTCGCTCGCGACGGTCGCCGGGTCGGTCTGCCCCAGCCGCCGCCACTCGCGTCCGCCGTGCGGCCGCGCCGGCCGTGACCTGACCTCCGACGGCGCGATGACCTCTGACCGGCTGACCTCCGAGGCGGTGGTGACCCGGGAGCCGACCTCCGCGCCGGCGGAGGCAGGGCGTGGCGAGAAGGGACGCGAGCGGTCCGGTGATAGTCCGCTCGAGGGCCGCCTCGGGGTCGGGTCTCCTCCCCGAGGCGGCAGCGGGGCGGCGGCTGCCCGTGCCGAGTCGCATGGGCTGGCCGGCCCCGCCCCCGCCCCCGCCCCCGCCGGCGAGCGCCCTCTGGATGTTCCCTCTGCGGGAGAGAGTGAGGAGGAGGTATGCGCCGTCCAATGTCAGCCCACGTCTGGCACTCAGATAGGTAAGTCCTCGAAACTGAAAAGGTCAGACACTGCGTGGGTGGAAACCCCGGGTATCCCCTGAGGAGATCCCGCGGTCAGTATCTCCTCTTTGTTTTGAAGGTGGCTAATTTGAGGGTGAAAATTGAGTTCAATTTTTGTCATTTAAAATCAATTTCATAGGATACTTTAACTTGCGATCTTAAACTATAACAATTGAATGCATTTCATCACGGCTTATCTGTCTCCCAAGGTACGTTTTTTATGTGTGAGATACTTGCATTCACTGTCGTTCACACGAGAAGCACTCAGGAAATTGAGATGCCCTCCCCTCCTGGTTCGAGTAGGGAAGGGTGTGCGAATATGCTGAATCCTCACTGCCGTCCACACTGGAACAGGATGCAAAGTGGAGGTTCGCTCGTGGGCTGTGTGGGAGCAGTATTTTTATTTCAGTGGTAGGGACTTCGGCCAGAGGAATAATACCATGTTAGCAGAGCCCAATGTCAGTCATATCGTTCAGACTTGATGAGAGCCACAGGGGCCCGTCTGGGTTAAGCCTGTAACGTAAAGATGCTATCAGTCTGAACAAAAAGATACTCAAACACCCCAACCAATACTATATCATAGATTGCAAAGAAACTATCTACCAACATCCTTCCCACCCACCAATACCTATCTAACTACCTATCTACCTCAGCATATCTAGCCCTATTCACTCGTCTCGCGCAACACACACGCGGGTCGAGTGACCGACACACCCCAATCAATACCATATTCCTGCTACCATGGTGCATGAGTAAGTGGCCTGGAGAACATCATGCTCTCGTTCTCGCTACTCCAGATTTGCCTTGTCTCCTCCCCCGTCCCTTTCTTCTTTATTTGTCTCCTCATTTCCGTGTCCTCTTTTCCTCCCCATTCCCTCTGTATTCTGCCTGATGTGTTTGTTGTTAATGGTGGTATACGGGCGAGAATTGAAAAAGTGCATGAATTAAGCAGTTCTTTATTCTACAGTCGGAGCTAAGTATCTACGTTAGCCATATTTCTCTAGGCGCTTCCTTGTTTTTGCAGGGGCGGGGATCCAGGGGGCAAATGGGCCATGCCCACATGAGACCGACCTCTGCGGAAATTTTGCATTCAAATAGCATTTTCTCGATATCTAAGAACATTTTATGACAAATATAGTCTTAAGCATAACCGACGAATGTTGGCTATTCAAATCTGATGAGTTTATCCGAAATCTGAAAATTTTATACTGTCCCCCATGCAGCATTGAAATGTTGGTATTTCGTAAGGTGTGAGATGTCGAAAGGAGTCGTAAGTCACAAAGTCATTACGTGATTAGACTTAAGAGGCACAAGGGCCCATCCTGGTTAAGTCCGTAAAGGGAAGATGCCATAACCCTGGCAAAAAGACAATCTTCACCCCAACCAACATCGCATCCCTACTTCTAAAGAATACATCCACCAACATCCCCACACTCATCAATGCATATCTACCCTACCTATTTAGCCCTATTCACTCAACCTCATGCAACACATGCGACTAGAGTGCCCTACCAATAATTTTCAGACCCCATACATGCGTGCTTAAAGGGACCTGTACAGTGCACACCTACTTAGGATAAGCATCACCCCATCCACCACTATTTAGAACCCCAAAACAAGATTTTACAACCTAAAAAGTTGTCCACCTTATTTTTAAATACATTAAATGAGGGACTCCCCACAGCATCAGCAGACAGCCTATTCCACCGATCAACAATCCTTTGACTGAAGACCTGTTGTCGCTTAACTGTCGTACACATTGATTTGTCTTGTCTAACCTGAACTGATGACCCCTTTGTGATAGTCTAAATAGAAGGGCATCATTCAGATTGCCCTGATCTAGCCCTTTAATAATTGTATACATTTCAATTATATCATCCCTTAATACTTGAGTGAATACATATATAATGCCATAAGTTTTTCCCATATTCTAAGTGACCTAGTCCACTGATGAGTTTAGTGGCTTTGCGCTGCACTCTTTTTAGCATATCTATATCTTTTTCTAAGTAGGGGCTCCATGCCTGTACAGAATATTCTAAGTGGGGTCGCACATCGGCCAAGTACAGTATTTTCATAACTTCCTTGCTCTTATACTTCACACTCCTATCAATGATTTCCAGCATTCTGATTGCCCTGTCCTAGCTGAGATATTCGTTTTTTTTTGCTTTAAGATCATTTGAAACTCACACACCTAAATCTCTTTCCTCTTCAATAGCATCCAATTTCCTATCTCCCATTGTATATCTGAAAGTCTCACCTTCAGACCCCCAGATGCATAACCTTGTATTTGTCATAGTTGAAAAGACATCTGCCATTGATGGTCCCACCTTTTTAGGTCCTCCAAGTCTAATTGAATATTACTAGATTGCTCACTACTGTTAGCTACTCCTACCAATTTGATGTCATCAGCAAATTTGAACACCCTATTCATCAGCCCTACCTCAATGTTATTCACAAAGATGACAAAGAGAAGTGGCCTAGAACAGAGCCCCGTGGCACTCCACTCAGAACATCCTTCCATTCAGATTTTGATCCATTTAACACTACCCTCTGTTTCCCTGCCCTTAACCATGCTTCAATCCAAACTAGAACCTTACCATCAATCCCATGCTGCTCTAGTTGCTGAATTAGACGCCCATGTGGATCTTTATCAAAAGCTTTGCTAAAGTCCAAGTACACTACATCCATTCTGCTTTGTCTACTTCTTTGGTTACATACTCCATAAACTCCAACAGGTTAGTTAGTTGGAGCTATATGACCTTTGCAGTCGATGCGCCCCTAGACTACAATGCAATACAATACAATAGGTTAGTTAAACAAGATCTTCTTTGAGATCGAAATCCATGTTGGGTATCCCTTAGGAGTCCGCTAAGATGTCCATCTTCACCACGGAAACGATGTCGTTTAGAATGTCATATAAGTCCTTCAAACTCAATTTTGATCCCACAGCCTGATATATGACTTATCCAGTCGACCCACCCTAAAACCACAAGATCCCACAGCCTGCTTACATGCTCGTCTTTTTCATTTCTCTTGGGAGACACCTAATTAATAACATTAGGGATAATTATGTTAATAACGATGATAAGAATCGCATAACATCAGCAAATTGCATTGAACAGTAGACCATATCATGGGTAATCTCTTTACTTGAAATCGCGTTAGGTACAAGATGCATCACAATCTGTAATGGTGGGCACAAGCATGATACCTACGCAGGAACCACCGTTAGAAACGAGGCATGGAGACTTCATAAACACACATCAGGAAGCACGATGTCGATGTTTCTCTGAGAAGGATGTCTCCTGTTCAGTAGGTGGTACATTCCACCCTACTTCACGAATAATTTATCACTTCCTCATGCCATGCTTCTGGATCCGCCTCTTCATTTATTCCCGTCCGCAATGAAAAGTGGAGGGAGATTAAGACATTTTTTTCCTGGTATTAAAAGCATTGTTCCAGCTTATCTTCGTCACTAAACATAAGTACTCATTGAGTCCAGACGAAATACAGTGCGCGATGGCACCTTTACCAAGTGTGTATTGATATATGATGAATATACTGAATTATCACTTCAGCCGAACGACCTCGTATTTTCTCACTTTCCACATCTTATGGAAGCCAATTCTGGAAGTCGATTGTCTATTCCGGGATGATGAACAAATCTTGTTAAATTTTCGAATTCGTAACATCGGAACACAGGTGATATTATCGTGTGCGGCGGGGGAATACCCACTGCGCCATTGAAACGTCGCTTCCTGCAGCACAGTGTTTTACTCCTATTTGTATCCCTTGTGCAGCCTTTGTCCAGTGCCGTCCAGCCAATTTGGCACCGCACGACCAACGCAGTCGATCCCAAACAACCAGCCAACCAGCCAATCAGCCAACCGTGCAGCCGACTCTCGCTTCAACCACAAATCGATATCGTAAGCCAGCCGGCAGCCGTGGCAGCACCTGCCCCGCGTTTCAGATCGGCTCACGATGCGGCCCGACTGCGGCGACGGCGCCGCCAGCAAGAAGAGCCGGAAGGCGCGCACCGCCTTCACCGATCACCAGCTGGAGGTGTTGGAGCGCGGCTTCGAGCGGCAGAAGTACCTCAGCGTGCAGGACCGACTGGAGGTGGCCGCCAGCATCAACATCACCGACACCCAGGTGAAGACCTGGTACCAGAACAGGAGGTGAGACCCGGATGGCGCTTGGTGTCAGAAGGTGGTGATGCCTCGGCACTACTTTTGCTTGGCTGAATGCCGCCTCGATGTGGGGGGTTTGCATTAAGCTTTTGACAGCACATGGAAAACAAGACATCTCCATGCAAAAGTCTTATGCAAATCTCTATGGCTCGATTCAACAACACTTGATTTTAATATTTACTAAATAATTAAAATATACAACATGCAATATACACATGACACCATACAGCGTAAATCAATAACAATAACCAAACTTTTCACTTCTGAGGTGAGGTCACAATCTGGCACCAGAAACAGGAGTAGAAATACAGGGGTGGAACTTGCCCATGTATCTCGGGGAAGCTCGATCATTCGAGTGTTGTGTATCTTTAGCCATCAGATCTATTGGAATGCATCGGTTACAATTGAGCTTTCAATCGCTTCAATACCATCTTTGGAAACTCTTTTGTGTGGGATCATGACCAGATACAAGACCAGCATGAAGAACCATGCTCCAGTACCCGAGCAGGATGTAGTATCATGACTTGGTATGTACCAGGGAAAGATGTAGGGTCATGAGCTGGTACCAGGGCAGGATGTTGAGCCATGTCCTGGTGCAACAGCAAGGTTTAGGGACATGACCTGGTACGAGAGCAGAATGCAGGAGCAGGACCTGGTGCCAGAATTGGAGGAAGGATCATGACGGATGATCTGGAACCAGATTAGGATGTCGGCTCGCCACGTCATACCAGGCCAGGACGCATACCATTTGTAGCGTTATGCTTTATTCAATTTTCACCTCGTCCGGCCCAAGCTTCAGAATGATTGCAATCAAGGCACATTGTCACCAAGACAATGCTTATCGGAGTCCTGGTGGCATGAGTCTACCGAGAATATACTCCAAGAGGTGTGGATTCGAGCACGAGCCTCCGACATTGCTCCTCCGCGACGGCGGGTTCGGGACACTTATCTTTTTTATAAACATATTTATGTCCTCTACTCGGGTATTGATGTAGCGCACACACTCAGAGACATCAAGACATACAGTGTATACAAGACAAGACAACAAGACATACAGTGTATGCATATTTATATGCACGGTAGAGGTTCCATTTTCCGGCACCATTGCGGGCAGTGGCACAGCCAGGATTTACTTCAGGGGTGACCCCCCCCCCCACCAAAAAAAAATGTCAAACGGAGAACGCTTTCTGCGCACGGAACACTCCAAACGTTTTTAGTTTCAGTGGTTAGAATCTCAAAATGTCTTCTTTCATCGCGTGCATTTTTGGTTGCTAAGTTGGAGCCGAGCCCCCGCCCTCTCCCCTTGGCTGCGCGTCTGCTTGCTCCCGCGGCGTTCCCGCCGGAGTCCCCACGGATAATGGGGGCTGCTCCGATGACACAGGGGGGTGGGGCGCCCCCGAGGCGCGCCACCGGACCGAAGGGGTCTGTTCAAGAGCAGGTCATTCATGTGCAACCGATGGCCCGATGACGCAGATCGGTCAGCGTTAGTTCCGAGTCGCTGGTACCAGCGCAAGGAGCAGGGGCGAATCCAGAAATTTGCATGGGGACCTCATCTGAAGCGCCATTGGGAGAGGCTCCTTCGGCAAAAAATTCGTTGCGATGCGGGGAAAGCGTGCATTTGCGCATACTCAAGTGCGACTTTTGCTCTCAGGAAGGCGTCTTTTCCCTCAGTGAGGTGCCCTGAGACGGACCTGAGGAGGCCTTGAGTGAGTGCCCTGAGGCCCCTTTGTATATTCCCCTGAGACGGACATCTTTGGTTAAGCAATTCGTTGAGCTGACGGAAAGTGCGTGCACTACAGCCTTCCCAAAGGGACACCTATTCCCGGTCAAAAGGGCGCCGCTTTTCCATGGGGGAGGGGAGGCACATACCATACCATAGCATAACACCATTATGTCGATGCTCCTCATATCTACATAAGTAGGCATGAGCAGTATGAGGAATATCGCGGATCCCGTGTCCGGGTTTCTCTCCGCATTTCTCAGCTTTTTCGTGGCGTTCGGGAGCTGCGATGCACCTGCCGGCCGATGTGTGCTGACTTGCCTCCGGTTCGGTTTCCGGCGGCTGAACGACATGCGTCTCCATTAACCCCTGTGGCGCGACATGCGTCTCTATTAACCCCTGTGGCGCGACATGCGTCTCCATTAACCCCTGTGGCGCGCGCCGGCCGCCGCACAAACTTGCGGGCGGTGCCAGTCGGTGGATATGCCAGCACTCCTGGTGATTTATCGGCCCGTGAAATCGCCTCGGCTTTCCCGTGACGGTGCCTAGTTGCAGTTGCAGTAAGTGTTACGACGTGACTAGTGCAGTGCCGAGTGATCGATGGTCCGGTGCACGAGACCGTGTTTCACGCTCATGCACGCCATGGCCGGGGAAATGGCGACAGTCGTAAACTCGACGTGGGCCGCTTCTCACATCTGGTGAGGTTTCAGTCGGCCGATGCGGCGGCAAAACTACTTCGGCAACCATCCTGTGTCGCCCGGAAAACCATTACCTGTCTTAGCCATGCGTGTTTCATGGGGCTGTCAGGTGCTAGCATGGGCGATGGCACGGCTGTTGTACCAGCAGCTGATACCGCCGACACCACCGACCGACAGAGCTGGTATGTTTTACATGTAAGGAGCCAGCATTTCCGCCACAGGTTTTGTATTGGGGGGCCCAAGGTACCAGAACATCAACCGGCTGGTGTCCAGTCAGCTCAATTATTATTTGGGGGGAGGGGGGAGGTCCCAAATTACTGGGGACATAGGAACAGGACAATGAGCATACGCCCCTGTCCGGGTGGGGTTATTCGAATACGGCTGTAGGAAGCTTACGGGAAGTCCTTTTTCTTTGTTATAAATAGGCGCGACTGAACGTCCCGCGACAGGGGGTTGCGGGGGGGGCGCAGTACTTACTGAAGTTGGGCAATGTGTTTGTGGCTTCTGGCGGGTTCTTGTTTATGGAATGTCAATGGTCAATGCATCGGGCTGAAAGAAGCCAAATCATTCCATGCTAGCGGTCAGGCCAGAAATATGACCACGCGCGGCGCCACCGTGACCTCGGAGAGACGAACTAACTAACGCTGCAGGAACCAAGTTCTGGCGAGGCGCCTGCCAGCTTACAATGGGAATAGGAAGACAAACTTAATGAAGGTAATTTTCACCCATCCGGCAGCCCTGCGGTCGCCATGATTGTCGAAATTGTGACTGTCTCTGCTAGTTGCAGCATAAATGTTTGATTTCCTAGTCCTAGGATTAGCCTGCGCAGGACCGTGTGTATGTCGTTGCAGCACCACACTGTTTTTTTTTGCAGTAGAAATGAAGAACGGCTTACACGAATGCGCTGATGTATTTGGTATATTAGGAAGAGCCTGCATGGTGCGTCTTTTGATCAATGGTTTAGCGTTTAGCTTATGCGATGTTCCGATAGTGCAATGTTCCAATGTTGTATAATGGTTTTTGTCTTCAGAAACACCACACCGAGCATTTCGGCCCCACGCTTAGGTAGATTGGAACATTCGCGTTTTTCACCCGGCATATTACAGGAATGGCTCAATAAAATACGATGAAACTCTGCACAGACTTGCGGGCATTCATTGTAGAACTTGTGGTGCAAAGTTTGTTGTCGGGTCATGTCGGTTCCGGTCACTGACCTGAGACGGTTCTTCATGAACATGTCCCGGCTGATTTCCGCAGATTTCGCACTTTTCAAGTCCGGACCCAAATAGATGGCGAACTACGCATAATATCCGTATGAAATGCACACCACCAATACACACCACCAATACACCACCACACCAATACACCACCACCACCAATACACCAACAATACACCACCACCACCAATACACCACCAATACAACACCACAACCAATACACCACCAATACACCACCAATACACCACCACCACACCAATACACCACCAATCCACCACCACCACCAATACACCACCACAACCAATACACCAACAATACACCACCACCACCAATACACCAACACCACCAATACACACCACCAATACACCACCAATACACACCACCACCAATACACCACCAATACACACCACCAATAGTCGAATTGTCCCACATTCAATTCGAAGTCCGACCATGGTTCCCATGACGACATGGCGTTCACGCGCTCCTTTGTGGTTGAGGCGAAATCGCGCAGGGTTAATATGGGGCTTTGGTTTTTCGGGCCCAAGAGCAATTAGGGTCTCCGTGGGATATACATGAGTGTCGAATCCGAAATCAGCACCCACAATTACCTAGAAGCAGCTTTGACCTTCTTTGACCCCATGTGTCTGTGCTGACCTCTGGTCAGCAATGGTCAGTTCACGAAAGCTCGTCCACACCAGAGTACGTTTGGGTGTTGAATTTGAATTCAGGCTTCATTTTTGTCAGGCTTCAATTGAACTCAGGCTTCAATGAATTTTGAATTCAGGCTTCAATTCAGGCTATCTGGGGCCAGCAATTACGCGCTTGGAACCCAAAGACCACGACCCCATACTAACCATGAGTGACTTGACCTAACCTGCATAGCAGCCCATGAATCCTATAGGATCTCGCAACCGTCCATGGGCTTAACATTGAATGGACAAAAAGGTGAGATTTATTTCATCAGAGTATCATGCATAGGATGCCGTCTATTTAGATCCAAACTTAGGAAGTGCCAAATCTGCCGAAATGCACCGGTACGGATTGCCGACGAATCGTCACAGGTCAGCACCCTGACCTGACCTGACCTGGCGAAAAACTTTACACCAATGGTTCCGCAATGGATGGCTGCAGGTACACGCAAAATTTGGACCGCTAGCTCCCCCCCCCCCCCACACCCAGTTTACGCACTGTTTGCAAAAATATGGGTGGAGGCTCCAACAGCATGCCTTCTCCCCCATTCCTGGGACACCAAAGGTGGAAAAATATTGAAGTCTTACGCCGGTTACCCACCGCCCGTGAACGACATTTCGCCAGTACGGGGTGGTGTTGCCCAAGGGCACTTCCAAACAGATAAAGCTAGCGATATGCAACGACAGCCAGCCCTTAACACGTCGCCAGCTCGCGATTTCAACCTTTGGGATCACTGGGATCACTTCAGGATCACGCTGTCTTCTCTGAGTGTCAGTTTTATTTTGTTTCATTGCCTGTGTAGCAGCAGTAGCAACTACGCGCTGGAGATGTTGAAGACATTGCTTCCCAATATTCTGGGATACGAATCATGTATTATTTGTTTATGTCGTCTTGTAGGTAAGGGGTTAGGTGAGGTTAAAGCGCTGACCATATTTTAAATATGTCATGAATAATGCTTGAAGACACTATTTGATGGTGCCCAGGGGCAAAATTAAACGCCCAGTTCAGTCTTGACGTGCACATTAACCATATATATATATAGTCAATCCAGGCCTCACAAAGGCCATCTGACGTCAAGTTAGTTCATTGATCTAGGATAACCTTGAAAAGATCAATGGAAGTTATTTGAGTCGTCTGTCACCCCACCACATCCATCGTTGATGATTTCGGGGCAGCAAGTTATGTTAATTGCAGATAACGCGCGATTCTTGGTGGCAGACGTCCCGCGATGTTGCCTCTTATTACGTCACAGATTAGTGACATTACATGACATCTTCAATTTTCACCCCAGCAGGTAGGCAAAAGGAAGCGCCATCTCCTATTCCAAGATTCGTCCCTGTTCGATTAATTGAGGGAACGTTTTCCTGAAAAAAAAACTTTTCAGTGCACAAGTCCCCTGACGCCACTCATGGATGTTGGCCGGGACCAGTAGGTGTTCTGGGCCCCTTCCTCTCCGTAAAGGAGAGAATCGCCACGATAACCTCCTCTCTTCCCCGTCGTCTCTTCCTTCTTCGACCCAATGCTGACAACACCAATTTTTCCGACACGCGAATTCGTTGATCAGTGAAGTGGCGTAATAGAAAAGTCAACGAAGGGGCCTGGAGAAAACGAAGGGTGTCGGCACCGCATGGGAGGCGTGCCAGATCGGTCAAAAGCGCGCCGAGTGACCACACCACAGGAGCGCCGATATCGAGAGGAACTTCAACCTTGACTAGAACTTCAACCTTGCGCTTATCTCATCACAGGACGATACTCTGGCCTTCGGCGCGTTCTCGGTGTCCATGTCCTGGGCAATAGGGCGCTTTTGGCAGTGGGCGCGCTGTCGGTATCGGGCGCATATTGGCCCAGGACAAGGACTGAACCGTCGCCAGGGGAGCAGGGCAAGGGTGGCATGTTCACTGGGTGGGAACGGGTCCATTCAGTCAAAGCAGCTGGCAATGCAATCAGTCGAGCTTAGCGGCTCAGTTAAAATGTAGGAAATATTCAGGAAGACTGAAGATATAGATACCCGTGCGGGCGTTCCGGCTCCTATCGCGCCAATACAGGCGCCTTTACGGACATACGTGTGCGGTGAGAATTTTGCACCCTCCTGGTCCATTTGGACACCGCTGTTCGTAATATGCACGTCATTATTGGTTGCATGCTCCTCTCCCGATAAGATAGGCGCTCTCCTGGGCCAGCCGGTGGTTGCATCGCAGTCAGACGCTTTTTTTCGGGCCAGGATGCCTTTGTTGAAAATAAACGTGATATTGCTGGTAGTTAGCACTCTACCTAGTGCTACTAAATTTGTACTAAGTACGAATTTATGCACCCCCTGCGGGCACTCTAGCGCCTTTCTTTAGGAACGGAGGCGCCCTCCTAGGCCGGACGATGGCCCCTCGGACTGATAATGTAGGCTCACTCTTCGCAACATAGTGCAATATCGGGCCCAGCTTGGCCAAAATAGCCATTGGAGAAGTTGGGTACCCCTCTTCAAGGCAGAGCCACCCATGTGGACCAGTTGGACGCCTTACTTGGCAATTCAGGCGCCTGGTTTGAAAATGTTCGCCAAAGTGAAATATTGTATTAGTGTAGCAATTATTGCTCATGGACATAAAAAGTAATGGCTGGAGGGGCATGCACCCCCCCCCCCATTTCCACAGTTAGCGTGTCAATCTGGTCCGAGTTGGACGAAAGTTGTAAAATTATTATCCAACGATATCATAAAAGGGCGTATTCTCTTCATGTTCGTCACAACTTTGTCATATCATTACTTCCAAGCAATTCACTGGATCAGATCAAGAAAATGGGTGCCTAATTTATCATTAACTAAAATAACTATGATTTCCAAATTATAGCTCCGATGGACAAAAACAAACCTGCAGGTCCCTAAAGCCTTTTAGTGAACTATAAAAACATGTATTAAGAATTTCCTGGCGGAAGCAAGGACAGGTCAAGGATTTAGTGCAGCGGGACATTCGTCTGGTGAGCCGGGAATCATTTCTCCGGTGCGAGTGGCACCAATGAAGAGAAATAAAGAACATGAATTCAGACCTCACTAAGAGACCCACATTTTTCAGCGAGTTGACTTTGGCTGAAAAGGAAGGAAGGGAAGAGGCTGCAGTCGACCGTCTGTGGGGAATCGCGTTCTGGGGGACATACATTTAGTTGATCCTCTGGATCCCAGGTCGTATTCTAAGAAATTTTCCCCGGTAAGAAGTGATGTCGAGCAGACTGTGTTGTACACCAGGACAAAAGTTCCATTTAATCATTAGAAGTAGGTAGGTACCAAAGAAATTACCAGAAAAAAGATTAATATATGCTCCTGCAGTGCCTAGATAACTTAACTATCAAAATGTAGCGCTTAACTTCGAATATGTATTAGTTTACGAAGCATATTATCTAAGGAGAGGAAACAGCTTGGTGAGTTCACGAATGTGGTGCGACGTCCCCTTGATTGCGCAAGTGAGAAGAGGGGGCGCAGTGCCTCGGCGCTTAAAATACGTTCCCACGCCCCCGGCAATTAATTGTGCATCTCGTCAGGCTAAACGTCGGGGCGCTACTTGCTAGGCATAATGCACCAAAGTACTGCTGGTTGGAGTCCGGTGGTGTATGTCTACCGAATACAGTCTCACAGTCTCGCCAGTCCGAACTCGCAAACCTCCTCCTCTCTCCTCTCTTCTCTTTCATCTATCATCTCTTTTTCTCTCTCTCTCTCTCCTCTTTTTCCTCTCTCTCCTCTTTTTCCTCTCTCTTCTCTTTTTCTCTCTCTCTCTTCTCTTTTTCTCTCTCTCTCTTCTCTTTTTCTCTCTCTCTCTTCTCTTTTTCTCTCTCTCTTCTCTCATCTCTCTTTTCTGTCTCTTTTCTCTCCTCTCTCCTCTCTCGCCTCTCAGTCTTGGCGCAATAATCTCAGTCTACCGCTACCCAGTCTTGATGACTGATGTCTGACGCCCGAAGACTCTCTCGCCTCTCTCCCGCTCTTCCTCTCTCCCTCTCTCCGTGACGCTGTGCGCTCTCCCCAGGACGAAGTGGAAGCGTCAGACGGCCGTGGGTATGGAGCTGCTGGCGGGCGGCAGCACGGCGGCCGCCCTGTGCCGGCTGTACGCCGCGCCGTGCTGGCCGTACCCGCCCCAGGTCGCCGCCGCCGCCGCCGACTACGCCCGGTCGGCCGTGCCCCGGAAACCGGCCGCGTTCGCGCTGCCGCCGGCCGGCCTGTCCGTGCTGGCCCACCCGGCCGGCTGGGGACGGCCGCGCTGACTGGGCTCGGCTGGGGACGACGGCTCTGACCCGGGGCGGCTGGCGACGACAGAAGTGAACACGGGGCGGCCGCTGTGGGCTCGGCTGGCGACGACAGCAGTTTACCCCGGGCGGCTGGCGACGACAGAAGTGAACACTGCTGGGGACGGCTACGCTGACCGAGCACGCTCGATGGTGACGGGTCGTGCGACTGGCCGGGCGCGTGTTGTCCTCTGACCCAGGTCGAGAGACCGACCACACCGGCTGCCACGCGGGCCCGTGGCGGGCCGATCTGTCCGGAACTGGCCCGGCGGCGCCGCCGCCTCTGTCATCGGGCGCCGCCTGCAGCCACACGCGGCCGGTCGATACCGCCACGTCACCTGTGTCTGTGACATGGCCGGTACGACTTGCATTGTGCTCGTGATAGCTCCATGCAGCTCCGTCGCCGGCGAGCTGGATGACGTCACTTCTCGCGTTTGCTCAACCAATGACGTGACTGTTCGTGGACGAAGCGCACCGAGGCGTTGAAGAGGCGAGCGCTGGTCAGCAGGCCCGGCGCGTCTAGTAGTCGCCTGTGTCCTGCTGTGTATCACTGAAGTGTGCATGAAGTGCACGCACGTTTCAGCTGCTCTGGTGATATCAAGTCTGCAGAATGTTGCCACTCGGAGAGGCTGATCTCGGGAAATGCTGTCTGAAGGCTGGCGTGAGGTGTCCTCAGTTCAGTCTGGCGCTCGAACGCCGAAGTCGGCGGAGATGATATTAAATCGCTTGCGTTCTCGCGGGACAGTTCGGTAGCCGTACTGGTGTCAGGCCGATCCCTGAGAAGACCCAATGGCTTCGCAACGTCCCAGAGAGACTGCGGGCTGGACAATACGCCTTTTAACTCGATGACTTCTGTAGAAGGGCCATCGAGTCAAAGATCAAGACCACCAGAGGAGTTGGGCGCATTCCTCCCTCCGCCCACCCCCTGTTTCCACGCTCCTCGCGTCGGGTATTGCGCGGCGTTCGGTCCAGTCCTCTTTATCCGTCCTCTGATTCACAATTCGCAACAACAGTTAAAAAAGACATCCTTGTAAGGGCTTCGTTACCGGGGTGGTCCGAATTTTCTCCTCTAATAATTCGGACCCCAATAATAATTCAACTGGCTGGGCCCCAGCCAGTTCATTTTCCTTCCAGCTTACGAGGCCAACATTCCGGTGGCATCTCCACGACATGTTTGCCCCATGCGTGTGTTTTCCACATTCATTCTGAAAGGAAGTCAAGCGGGTCAATTGAAAGTCAAAGAGTCGAAGTCAAGAGAGTCACGTGATCTGTCTTGCATTTTGTGATATCTCTAAAGCGTTTGACTGTGTATTGCGATTCACTATTGTAGAAGTTGTAGTGTCATGACGTATCTTCGCACGGGTTCAGGGACTATTTTACTCGGTGCACACAGTCTATGCAGAGCAGTAGTTGAGCTTTAGTACCCTTGGTGTAATTCAGGGCAGCAACCTGGGACCAATTCTGTTTAATTTGTACGTTAATCGCCTTCCACGTTGCCGTTCTGCACATGTTTAAAAAATCGTCCGAATTCCTGCTGGGATGGCTTCATGGATCAGAGTCCTATTGCTAAGCAGAGCTTGCTGCGTGGGTACTGGCCTCACCACCTGATCCATGAATTCCAGTTCAACGGCAGAATTTTGACCGAGAGTTTAACGTGCCGTCAACGCACCGACACGGCCGCCCCGGTAGCTCGTCCCCGGCCTTTCCGGGCCAGTTGCCAACTGACCCTCCCAGCCGGGGGCTAAATGTGAGCACGTGGAGCGACTCGAACCTGTCTTGCTAGGACAGGGGAGACCAGTGCAGGCCAGCGCTCTAACCAACTGAGCTACCGAGGCGAAATTTCATCCATGATTTCCTTTGCAGATGACACACAAATTATGAAAGGTGGGCTGCCTACGTCGGAAGGACTATGGAGGTTACGCAAACACGTGAAAGCTGATTTCGTCACATCAGCTGCTCGGTTTACTTCCAACGGGCTGAAAATAATTGCGCAAAAACGGACTTTATATTGCTTGGCACATCGGCAACAATAAATGGGCCAAATATTCGGCATTCATTTTCAGAGACTTAAGCTTCGATCTAACGACAGAGAAAAACTTTATAATTATATTCGACAAAACACTTGGCATACCTGCCCAACCTAGCCGAGTTGTGCAACGCTGCTCATATCACAGCCTTCTTGCTCTCAGCAAGCCGAGGAACAGCTTACAAAAACCGCCACCAAAATTATAATTCAGTCGTTGGCTGGTGTTTGCGCATCTGGCCAACTGCTTACCGGCTTGGGCCGCACCAGCGCTGGCGCAACGGAAGCGCATTGATACAATAATCAATTTTGCCTTGAGAGTCCTCACCTGTCAGTAACGAAACGGCTGCGTGTTCTTTGCTCGACAGCAGTTTGGGTGGCTTGATTTCAACTCACTGACAGAACTTGGAGACTGCCCTCGGATGCATGAAATTTTGAACGAAGCGAATGGCTCGCACAAACTGATATATTTTGCAACGCACATAGTCAATACATCGCAGCGAACACCGCGGAATGTAACAGCCGACATCACCAACACGGTGGCAGGTTGGACAAATTCAACAACAACGCGGAGCGCATCTAGCCTCCAGCTGCAAATCCGACAATGCCACTTCAAGGCGACACACGTCACCCTCCTTGAGCGTGCCATGTAAACCTGGAACAGTATTTCCCGTGACCCCGTGACCCCGTAGCCGGCACCTAACGGACTCAGAAATGACTTAGGAAAGACGTCAAAGCAGCTCTTCTATCTCGATCGTGAGTTTCTGGCAAGAATTTAGCAGTTGTTCGTGTGTATTTTACCGTTTGCTACGCGGCGAATATTTTCCATTTCCGACAGTGTGTTTCATGGTATACTTTATGTTGCACTTTCTTTACTTTGTTCATGCTTTATTATATTTTATGGTGTATTCGTTGTGTATTTTATAGTTGCACATCTATGCAACACTGGTATAGGAGCCAAAATAAATATCGATGTCACTATGGAAAATAACAAGTAAAAGTCGGAATTATTCATAACCACGTGAGGGTTTATCTCAATATGGAACATCTTGCTCGTGCACCTGGAAAAAAAATGTTCTTGTCCTTTTTGACACTGTTTTCTTAAAGCCCTGCAATTTCAGCGGTAGGCGTATCGTTTCAGTGTTTATCCACCTGAAGTTCCGTGACAGCACTTGGCTGATGGATAGCGAAACGTGTTCAAACCATTGTGGGAACATTTTAGAGACATATCAGACGGTGTGTACTATCTGAAGTTGAACGCTTTGCTGCATGTATTGGAAACACGATTGCTGCAATAAACTTGAATTTTTGAGACGTTGCTTTTGTGCCTGGATGAAAATGTGTCGCATGTAGTTTCTATGCGATTGTGACTGACGCCTCACGCCTGATGTCTGACGCCTGATGACTGACGCCTGACGCCTGGTATCTGGTGCCTGACATCTGATGACTGGCGCCTGACACCTGATAGCTGGTGCCTGACACCTGATAGCTGGTGCCTGACATCTGATAGCTGGTGCCTGACACCTGATAGCTGGTGCCTGACACCTGATAGCTGGTGCCTGACACCTGATAGCTGGTGCCTGACACCTGATAGCTGGTGCCTGACAACTGATAACTGGTGCCTGACACCTGATAACTGTCCTGACACCTGATATCTGGTGCCTGAGATGGCGCCGACACCTGATATATGGTGCCTGACACCTGATGACTGGTGCCTGACACCTGCTGACTGGTACCTGACACCTGATATCTGGTGCCTGACACCTGATATCAGGTGTCAGACCCCTGATAGCTGGTGACTGACACCTGATATCTGGTGCCTGACACCTGATATCTGGTACCTGACACCTGATATCTGGTACCTGACACCTGATATCTGGTACCTGATACCTGATATCTGGTGCCTGACACCTGATATCTGGTACCTGACAGCTGGTACCTGACACCTGATAACTGGTGCCTGACACCTGATAGCTGGTGCCTGACACCTGATATCTGGTGCCTGACACCTGATATCTGGTACGTGACACCTGATATCTGGTGCCTGACACCTGATAGCTGGTGCCTGACACCTGATAGCTGGTGCCTGACACCTGATGACTGGCGCCTGACACCTGATAGCTGGTGCCTGACACCTGATATCTGGTGCCTGACACCTGATAGCTGGTGCCTGACATCTGATAGCTGGTGCCTGACACCTGATAGCTGGTGCCTGACAACTGATAGCTGGTGCCTGACACCTGATAGCTGGTGCCTGACACCTGATATCTGGTGCCTGATACCTGATGACTGGTGCCTGGCACCTGATGACTGGCGCCTGACACCTGATATATGGTGCCTGACACCTGATGACTGGTGCCTGACACCTGCTGACTGGTACCTGACACCTGATATCTGGTGCCTGACACCTGATATCTGGTACCTGACACCTGATATCTGGTACCTGACACCTGATATCTGGTACCTGATACCTGATATCTGGTGCCTGACACCTGATATCTGGTACCTGACAGCTGGTACCTGACACCTGATAACTGGTGCCTGACACCTGATAGCTGGTGCCTGACACCTGATATCTGGTGCCTGACACCTGATATCTGGTACGTGACACCTGATATCTGGTGCCTGACACCTGATAGCTGGTGCCTGACACCTGATAGCTGGTGCCTGACACCTGATGACTGGCGCCTGACACCTGATAGCTGGTGCCTGACACCTGATATCTGGTGCCTGACACCTGATAGCTGGTGCCTGACACCGGATGATTGGTGCCTAATGGAAGACGCCTGATCGTCTCCTCACGCCCTCACGACATCCTCCAGTCACCACTTGCCATATGGCTGCTGATTCGTTGGATGGGTTTCGGTCTCTGATGAACTGTGCACAATGTGGCGAAAAGTGCAGGTCATTGGAGGCGTCACTGAACATTACCGATGCCGCAGGGCACATCACTGAGCATCACCAATGCTGCAAGGCACATCACCAATGCTGCAGGGCACATCACCAATGCTGCAAGGCACATCACCAATGCTGCAGGGCACATCACCAATGCTGCAAGGCACATCACCAATGCTGCAGGGCACATCGCTGATGCCGCAGGGCACATCACCAATGCCGCAGTGCACATCGCTGATGCCGCAGGGCACATCACCGATGCCGCAGGGCACATCGCTGATGCCGCAGGGCACATCACCAATGCCGCAGGGCACATCGCTGATGCCGCAGGGCACATCGCTGATGCCGCAGGGCACATCACCAATGCCGCAGGGCACATCACCAATGCCGCAGGGCACATCACCAATGCTGCAGGGCACATCACCAATGCTGCAGGGCACATCACCAATGCCGCAGGGCACATCACCAATGCCGCAGGGCACATCGCTGATGCCGCAGGGCACATCACCAATGCCGCAGGGCACATCACCAATGCCGCAGGGCACATCACCAATGCCGCGGGCACTCGCGATGCCGCAGGGCACATCACCGATGCCGCAGGGCACATCGCTGATGCCGCAGGGCACATCACCAATGCCGCAGGGCACATCGCTGATGCCGCAGGGCACATCTCTGAGCAGTCAGTAGCGATGGTGCACTAGTGAAAGAGTGAGATTGTGGAAACCTGGACATCACGCTTCGCCACTCCAGCTGGATGGATAACACCTTGATATGCGGCCGTGTGGCCTTCACGAGACTGAGGAAGGGCTAATGCCGGTGTGCCACACACAAGCCCTTCCCTCCACATCCCAAGAAGTCTTGTCATGCTCCATTATCACCGTGTAGACGGCATGCCCGCAAGTAGACACTCGAGCAAACAACACGCCACTAATGATGCTGGGCGTCTCGTAATTGGTGGCACCGCTGGCCGCTCGTGTAGCGACTCGTCGGCCGGTTTCCCGCCACCTGCGCGCGCGGAGAGCCGAGATCTACACGATGACGTGCCGGTTATCAGATGTGTGCGGCGCCAGCGTGAGAGCCGGACGGCAACACCGCGCTCGGTAATGGCTCTAGTTGTAATGGCAGTGCCGGTAATGGTATTTGTTGTAGTTGTAATGGGAGTGTCGGTAATGGTAATGACTGTAGTTGTAATGGCAGTGGCGGTAATTGTAATTGCTGTAGTTTTAATGGCAGTGTCGGTAATGATGATGGCTGTAGTTGTAATGGCAGTACCGGTAATGGTAATGGCTGTAGTTGGAATGGCAGTGCCGGTAATGATAATGACTGTAGGTGTAATGGCAGTGCCGGTAATGGCAATGGCTGTAATTGTAATGGCAGTGCAGGTAATGGTGATGGCTGCGGTGCTCGCCTGGAATCTACTCCCTCTGATAATTCAGAGTATTCTAGATACGACCAGCTTACACAAACGGACAACAAGAAGTTTTAGTGAGTAAATTAGTGATGTAGCTGTAGCTGGACTCTGTCGTACGGCCAGCTACGTCGCTTCGTTCATTTGGTGCAATTATGTTTGTTAACGCTCTGTGCGGCTGTTTCGGACACGTGAACTGTCGGTTGGGGGTTGGTGGCGGGGGGAGGGGAAGGGATGAGGCGGCCTCGTCCCTCCTCGAGATTTCGCAGACCTCTCGTCAGGTCGTTGTGACCGACTACTCGACACGGGAGCGCTGACGACCTCTGGTGACCTGGCACCCTCGCCCGTTGATGATGCAAACAAATATGAAAATAACTGAACACTTTAGTTATTTCTTAACCGGGAATATTCGATCGCCTTTACTTGAAAATTGTGTGGTGGTTAAATGATATTGGCTCAGAGCGAACAACTCATGATTGATTTAGTCGTGCATGTTCATAGCCATGCGGAAAATAAATGAATCAGACGTTCTTCTGTCTAACCGTACTTTTTAATTATTCCACAAACATCCTATGACACTGACCATCACTAGTACTTGATGTTGCTTCACAGAGAAAATCTGAACCTGGCGCCGTATCCAAGATGCGTATCACAGTGTTATCATGGCAACATGTCGTTGGTTAGTTAGTTATTTGGGCTTTAGGGCGCTTCGACCAGAGTTGATCATTCGCGCCCCTATGACATCTCGTGGTGTTAGCGTGGTTTGTACCTGATAAAATATATATCAGGCATACGCTAGCGCAGAGTTGTCGTTTTGCGTACGTTTGGACAGATGTCCCCCACCCCTTAATGTTAAATGTGGCCCCAATAATGATCCCCTCAATATTAAATTTGGCCCAATGGCAAGCCCCCTCCACTATGGAATGAGAATAGGTATGTAGCAACGGCATAAAACTGTCAATAAGCTGGCCCTACAAAATGCGGGCTCGAGGCTATGGCATACAACAGCTTGTATTGACAGAATATTGTTGCAATTACGATTATCTTTAACAGCCGCCCCGGTAGCTCGGTTAGAGCGCTGGCCTGCACAGGTCTCCCCTGTCCTGGCAACGCAGGGTTCGAGTCGCTTCACGCGCTCGCATTTAGCTCCCGGCTGGGAGGGTCAGTTGGCAGCTGGCCCGATAAGGCCGGGGACGAGCTACCGGGCGGCCTTGTTGGTGCATTGACGGCACGTTAAACTTTCGGTCTAAATTCTGCCGTTGAACTGGAATTCATGGATCGGGTGGTGGGGCCAGGGTTCACGCAACAAGCTCTGCTTAGCAATAGAACCCTGGTTCATAAAGCCACCCCAGCAAGAATTATAATTCAATTTATAAAAATAAATTTAAAAAACAGCAAGACATTTGCATTAATAGAGCAGGTACGTCACTAACTTACTCACCGAAACTTCTTTTTGTCAGTTTTGTAAGCTGGTCGTATCTAGAATACTCGGAATTATCGGAGGGAGTACAAAGAACATCCTGGATAGAACATAGGAGATGTCCAACCGAATATGGATTCACTAAAACAGTTGCAAGCTGCCTCAAAATACCTGATCCAAGATCAGTGACACTATCTACTTATGTGGGAAGTATTATAGCTAGCAAGTTTAATAATCAGGAGCGGATTAAGGACATCTCACGGCGACAGGCGCCTTCCGCGGAAAAAAATCGTTACGCGAAGGGGGAGGGGGTGCACTCGAGCCTTTCCCGGCGCAGGGGCCACCTTTTCATGGGGAAGGCACATGTCCCCAGTGCCCCCTCGGTATCCGCTTCTGCATTTAATGCATGTCTTCAACTGTCTTCGGACATGATCGTGCATATCCATTTTTTACAGAACAGGGAGGTGCTTGTCCAGATGCTGTCATAGCTGTGCTTAAAGCAGAGCTGCAAGCTTTGTTGAAGCCTTGGCATCCATAAAGTGATGGATAATTCCACCTCTGGCTTATCCCAACTGATTATCAGCTTCATTATCGGCAAGTTCTCGCTACTCATCAGCATCATGTGTGCATCAGCTGCTGAAGGCTTGTCCCCAGGACACCTAGGCATGAAACCAGGGCTGAAGATGAATCGAAATATCTTGCTGGCTATTACGACTTGCTGTTCGAGTCTTAGTTAGATACACTGCTATGCTCAGTGACGCATACAGGGCAGAGCCATGAGGTCATCCTTGGGTTCCGAAGGAGCCACGCGGGCCGTTGAACAGGGTATGTTCCAACATGGACCGCGACGTAGCACGTTATTCTTCACGTGTGCACAATTTCTGGTGTACAAGAAATTGCGCGCTCCACGGGGCCTCCAGGCGACCGGTGAGGGCTCCGGACCGACGTGAAGGGCCCTTGGATCGAGGGAAGAGGCTCCTCCGGGCCGATGGAGAGGGTCCCGGGCCGATGGAGAGGGTCCCGGGCCGACGAAGAATGACGCGGGTCCACGGAGGGTGCTCACGGGCAGACGTTGAGGGTCCTGGGTTGGGCAAACGTGAAGGGCTTCTGGACCGACATAGGAGGCCCGGGTTGTTGGAAGGGTTCTAGGCTGACGGAGAGGGCCCCAGTGCCAACGGAAAGGACCCCAGGACCGACGGAGTGAGCCCCTGAGCCGAAGGAGTGGCCCCCTGATCCGACTGAGTGGACTCTTGCCGAAGAAACGAGTCTCAAAGGAGCCCAGATGGAGGAGCCCAAACTTTTGACAGAGGCACCTCCATTATGACGGAAACGGCCCTGGGCCTCTAAAGAGGGCCCAGAAGCCGACGAGGAGGGGCCTTTGACAACCAGGGAGGATCTCGGGCCGTCGGAAAGACCCTGAACCGAAGTGAAGGGCGCTGGGTCGACGGAGGGGTGCAAGCCGTACAAGGAGTCTCTGGACTGACGGAGGAGCCCAAGCTGTTGAAAGAGGGGGCTCTGGCCGGACGAAGAGGGCCTCTGAGACATGAAAAGGGGCCATGGGCTGCTGGAGGGGATCTCGAGCCACGGAGACTGCCCTGTCCGAAGAGAAGGATTCCCGGTGCGTCGCAAAGGACCCCTAAGCCCATGCAGGAGCTACGGGCTGCTAAAGGTGTCTGTGGACTGACAGACAGGGTCCCCGATGCAAGGGCCTTGACAGAGAGTGCCCCGGGTACAAAATTGACTTCATCTCACGTCCCATAAGGCTCCGTTTTACGTCAAATGTTTCACATGGTTCACTATCATGTTACTAAAAACAGCAATTCAAATACACTTCAACCACAAGGTAACACCATAGGCTACATACTTTCCAGCTCACTGAGTTGTAACCGGTTTCCTACAGAGCATTGCTGAGAATAAACACATGTATGAATGCCGCATGCCAATTCTTCCCACCAAAGTAATCACACAAGGTCGTTAATTTTCCAACTGCCACACGAATCGCTGATTTGTGTGGCATTACATACGTTACGGTGGGACACGCCACAATTTTAATACAGCTTACACCAAGCGTGCTCCCTGATTTACAGCACACATCTATGATTATCACAATCCCCTGACGAGCTCAAACTGTTTCACACGTTTGCAAAATACACCAAGATAAATTATTTTGAAGCAAAGCTAAGGTTGAAGAACCGGTGCGACAGTTATTCCTGAAAGCGCCCTTGCCCTTGCCTTATATACTAATAACTACCGATTATAATAAGCGTGTAAACAACGTGTGCAATGACAATTGATGACAGTCCAGCCACGGCAGGAACGTCGAACGAAAGTATTAGGGTGGAATGGGAGGTAGCGATGGTAGAATTTTTGTTCACACAAAAATAGAGTGGACTAGTGGTTAGTGTGCAAAAATCCGAAGTTGGGGGAGGTGGAAGGCCTATATTCGGTGAGAGATTGAGACACAATAGGAGTTCACTATCTCGCTGGTGGTTCGATGTCTTTAATGTTCCGTCGCTCGCATTGAATCCGGATCCTGTTGGATTTAGCATTGAATTCGAACGCCGGCAACATTTTTAAAAGCAGCTAATTGAGTGCCACAATATTTTGTTCAAAACCCGGCGATTGCAAGCAAGTCCACCTCCGCAGCTGTGTTTGCGACTGCACCAATTTATGGAACATCATCACAGTGTCATCTTGCACGCTTTTACTGGTTCACTGCCTCCCTCCCTTCCATAAATACCTCCCAGTTTCGCACCATCATCCCATGCTATAGGAGCCACACGCTCAGCACATCTAGCACGCGTTCGGGTGTGACTGCAATACGTGCGGTTCGTTGCGGCCGCCTGTGATTGCCCGTGGGTGTCGTCGGCAAAACGGACGACTGGAAGATCGAGTCTGTCAAGTTCTGCGCGGATCTGACGTACCGTGTCGTTACCAGCGATGTCCTAAAGCAATGGGTCCGTGCATGCTCACTGGGGAGTTTACATGCGCACATGCCGGGTTGAGAAAGCTTGTCACCGGGCCCAAAGCTTGCTGCATGTGAACTTGGAGGAACTACTGCCTCGGCCTCGCACATGGGACGCTTTCTGTCGCGATGCTACAATTTGCGATTTGTAAAAGCACGCGGCCGATCACAGCGACGCACAGCTTGACGACTTACCAGGCACGTCATCATCGATGCGCGTGTTCCTGCTGGGCATCGCGAACGGGACCTGTCGGAGGTGGTCCGACGTCACCGGCGTGAGAAGACGTCATCCAGCTGTTAATGTGAGGGACGCACTAACCGAGCGGCTCGCGACAAGATCGGACAAACTCGACCAATACCTCGTCCCGAGCAACAGTCCCGATAGAAGTGAAGTAGGCGTTGAGCTGGCCGGGAGTCAGCTTCTCCGGCTGCGTCGACTTGCCGTTCTTCGGCGCAGTGACGTGACGGTGTTGGCCGGACATCGACGACGCCGGCGAGCGTTCCAACTGCGGCTGCGGCTGTCGCTGCCGATGGCGCGCCTAACTTGCGCGTTTACCTGGGAGTGGTCGCGGGCCGGTGATGGCCGAGTGGCTAAGGTGCTGAGCTCTGGGTGCCAAAGGTCCCGGTTTCGACACACGCACCGCTCGGGATATTTCCCAATCCCGCGGCCCGCCGGCGAAGCAGCGTCGGCGGCGCCATTAGCCGTGATCGTGCATGAAGTGCGTCATGAGCCACCCAGAAAACAAACAAACAAGTGGGAGTAGCGGTGATCGCCGCCCGCCGGCGCCGCCTGTCACTGCGTCATCGGCCCCAGAGTTCCCTCCGTGACTGGCGGCGGGGCGGCGGGGCGGCGGACTGTGTACCGGGCAGCCGCGGATCGGAGCAGGGCCGTCCAGGATCCCCGCAGCGTACCGGGGGAATTCCTGCCACTGTTGTTCACATGCCCTATCCACCGCCTGACAGTCGTTTGTTTGTTTATTGGGTGTTTCTCGACGCACTTTCTGCACGATTGCGTCTGATGGCGCCGCCCACACCGTCTCGCCGGTGGGTCGCGGGACTGGGAAATGTCCCGGCCGGTGCCAGTGTTCAACCACGCCGGACAGTCGCGCGCCAGTCAACAGAGGAAACATCGGCGAGGAGCGGTGCACCGGTCAGCCGGCACCGGTTCCGACCTCTGCGGTGAGTGGGCTTAGCTGGCGTGCCTGATGCGCGCACCGTCACAGTAGCCGGGTTTGCGACGGCTTTTTGCTCCCAGGTCATGCAGGTTCAGGAAGAAGATAAAGCGAGCAGCCCTGACATAATGGTAGGCATAAATTAGAAGCGATCAGTTTTTCTTATTATCACAACTAGTTCAATAACAACACTTCTTGTGGAAGCGACGCTGCCGAAATGAGTAGAATTAATCTTATGGATATCAGTAATTAACGATCATGGTACCGATTTACGCAATGACCGCACTCAACTCTACGAGCTCGACGCATGATTTCCAGATGACAAAATTAGCGTCATGGTTAAACTAGCGAGAGATACGGTTAAAGCCTTTACTGGGCAAGAGTAAATGAAATGACAACACAAGTATACTTCATGCATGTCAACCAAGTTCATAGATCTTACCTGATTATCCTGGCATGGTCACACCGCACAAACAATAATTACTCGCACCACAACTCACGAGTAGGACGCTCGTACACCGACTGACTTGTTGGATTGCCGCACATACGGAGTATAGGTTAGAGAGCATAAAGTAGTGTCATTAAAATTATGTCCGAAAACATTCCGGCTGACGTCGTTTTCTGCTCACGACAACACAACAAATGGTTATTGTTGTTAAGGTGATAACTGTGATAACTGATTAAAAGTAATCGCGTATTAAATATCAATTGCTGTATGATATAGTCATTAGTTCATATCTGGAATGTTTTAGTTGAAACTAAGAATGACGTCAATTAATGCTTGAACGGAGTTTCAGTGACATTGCGGGGAGCAAATTGCCGCTGTAAACGCGCCCAGTGACCTTCCGATGGTGCGATGTGCAGTCACGCCTCTCATTGACGCAGGTAGAGGGATTATCATCGCGACATGCTTTTCCAGGCAGACTGGTGCCGGCGCAGCCATTGTGCTATTTGTGCCGTCGCCAGACCACTTTGTCGAGTTTTTCGGCTTTCGGGCGCTTCGACTGCTCTGGTCATATTGTCACTTTGTCGAGTACATGAGAGATAGGTTAGGTAGATTAGGAGAGGTAGGAGAGGTAAGGTAATGATGACATAAATCGGATCACAACTTAATCACGTCAAGCACTAATCGTGTGTTGTTGTGCGACAATATGCAGGTTGATGCACTTGCGTGTGCAGGTTTTTTTTCAGCTGAAGCAGCTTTTGTTGGCAGGAAGGATTGGTCGAGGGCAGGATCAGCTTACACTTAGGATATTGACCGATGACTGTCCGGAGCTGTTCTTCGATGTTATCATAGTCGCTGGTGATTTGCTTGGTTGTGTTTAATTGTGTTCGGTAGATGCATCAGATTCCTCTGCTGGGGACGCTGGCGACGGACGATCTGTGGGGGGTGATGACTTCGGTTCTCATAGTCTCCCTCACGGCAATGGCGGCACCACCACCACTCAGACGTCCTAGGGCTCTGTTACTGCGGAATGCGCCATGCCCAGACATGCCGATACGCCGAATTGAAGTGACAAACTTGAAGTTTGCTTCCGGATAGCACAAGATGTCCGCATACCGATGATGGACTTCGGTCCGAATGTCCGGCAGTTTCGGCAGCAGCGATTAGTTAATGCTTGTCAGCTGACTAGTCAGAGGAGCAGCAGTCGATGCGTCAGCTGCCGACCGGAGGTGGCTGGATGCTGGCGCACCCTGCCGCCCGTTCCCAGCTGACACAGCTGTAGGGGTCAGCGGCACCACGCGCGCTGCAGGGGAGCCAGCGGCTGAGCGGCCCAGCTGCTTCATGTGGGCCGGAGTTGGTCTTGGTGGGGCCAGCAGACGGCGCTGTGGCCGCAGCGCTGGGACGAGCTCAGAGGCTGGCGGTGCAGGCGCAGTTGCGGTCCGCTGGTGGTAGCGCTCGGCTGCGGCTGATGTGAACAGTGGTGTGGCTAATGTGAACAGTGATGTGGCTGATGTGAACAGTGATGTGGCTGATGTGAACAGTGGTGTGGCTGATGTGACCGGCAATATTTCCGGCCGGCACGGACGTCTCGCCTCCTACTCTTTAGAATGCAGCACTTCCGTAAGGTGTCAGGCACGGATGAAGCTGGCACTTGGATCGGCGGAGATGACCGAAGCTGTAGTAAGTATGTCATCGGATAGATGGCGCCACCGTCGACAAAGTCTGCCTCAGCCCAGTGGTGTTGCGCTCCTCGGATAACACACACAGTACAAACAGCTGACTGATCGGAGAGGGTCGGTCAAGGTCACAGGTGAGCCAGCGTTCGGGGTCAACAGACGTGTTGGGTGCGGCGGTTCCGGCGGACTGACTACCAGCCGAGCAACATCCTCAGTAAGTTCACTTCCCGGAAGAAAGATACTATTAAAGCGCATCGATACATCTACAAGCACATCGGAAACATTTTGACGATAGAAGGCAACTGGAACTGTCATCAGATCGCCAAAAATGCTCAAACTGCTGACGACACTAACACGCCGGCGCAGCGAACCAACATTAGCCAATCGCAGGGTTCCTGGGGTGACGGACTCTCGACATTCTGCCGTTTTCAATTTTTTATCGGTAATGTCCAGGAAGCATGAGACTAAGCACGGCCAGGTTACGGGTGCCGAGAGGTCACGGTGTCCAGGAACTTGCATTTTCTCCCGTGCTGTTTGTGGGCATTGTTGTTCCTCTGTAAGTGTGCTTGCTGTCTAGTAGAGTTTGTACTGAATATTTTGGTCGCTGCACGTCATTAGGCGGTTTTAAAACGGCTTTTAGCTCCCAGGTCACGTGGGCTTAGGAACAATACAGAGCGATCAGACCTGGCATAAAGACATAAAGACATAAAAGATCAGTGCAACTATGAGCCACAAGGGCCCTTCTTGGTTGCACTTGGTACACTGAACCAGTTGCCCACTAAATCTGTCAATCAACCCACCCTGGAATACAGAAAAACAAGCCCCCTATTCTTATAATGATTGTCTATGCCGTTTTTAAAGATGTTCAGTGTGTTGCTACTGACAATTGTTCCTGGAAGCTGGTTCCAGTGTTCTACTACCCTGTTGGTGAAGAAAGACTGTCTTAACCTTGTCCTGCTGTGATTAACTTTAATTTTGAATTGATGACCTCTAATTGCATCATTTCTGTTAAATTCAAACATTTGCCTTAGATATCCCTGCTCCTGACCATGAACAAATTTAAAAACCTCGATGAGATCTCCTCTCAGCCTTCTATATCTAAGTGAAAACATATTAAATTTCTTCAATCTTTCCTCATATGCCAGGTTGCCTATGCCATTAACCATTTTTGTTGCCCATTTTTGTACTCTCTCTAAAAGCCAACAATCTTTCTCATAACTAGGGGACCAAGCTTGGACACAGTATTCCAAATGTGGCCTGACATATGCACAGTAAAGCTTCCTGATGACCTCCTCACTTTTGTATGACACATTCCTCTGTATCGCCCCAAAGCATTCTTAGTGCCTTCCTCCTGGCTTCTTTGGTCTGTTCTGATGCCCCCAATTTTGTGTTCAAAATAACACCTAAGTCCTTCTCCTGCTGAGTCACAGATAGTACTTGGCCATCCATCAAGTATGGCGCCTTCATATGCTGCCTACCTACATGCATGACTTTGCACTTATCAAAATTAAACTTCATTTGCAATTTTTCGGACCACTTCACAAGCTCGTCTAAGTCGTTCTGCAGCAAAACCTGCTCATTGTGCCCTGTTATTGCCCTAAAGATCTTCAAATCATCCGCAAATTTCAAAACCTTACTGCTCAGGCCACATTCAATGCTATTCACAAATATAATGAACAACAGTGGCCCCAGTACAGATCCCTGAGGGACTCCACTAAGAACATTTTGCCATGATGACTTTGTACCATTAAGCATCACTCTCTGCTGTCTATCTGAAAGCCACAACTCAATCCATTTTAGGATGCTACCTGCAATGCCATGGACCTGAAGCTGCATCATGAACCGTTTATGGGGTACCTTGTCAAAGCCCTTACTAAAGTCAAGATATGCTACATCAACCTGATTTCCCTGATCAAATTGTTATGTAGCAAAATTTAGAAAGTCCAAGAGATTTGTGAGACACGATCTCCCTTTTCTAAACCCATGTTGAGTATCTTGAATCAATCTGTTTCCTTCCAGAAAACTAACTATTCTATCTTTGATAATTGATTCGAGTACCTTGCAGACTAGGGATGTGAGGCTTACTGGCCTATAATTTTCAACTTTCCCTCTTTCTCCTTTCTTGAAAATAGGAACTACATTTGCCCTTTTCCAATCTGTTGGAATTTCACTTTGTGAAACTGATGTACAAAATATTATAGTAAATGGAATTGCCAGTTCCTTTTCAGCTTCCCGCAATACCCTAACATAAATTCCATCAGATCCTGCTGCCTTGTTTGGCTTTATTTTTCTGATATAATTGAAAACAACATCACTATCAATGAAATCAACATTGTGTATCTGATCACCTGTCACTGAACTGTGGTTCACGGTTGGCAAATTTGTCACATCCTCCACTGTAAACACTGATTTAAACTGCTTGCTCAGCTCCTCAACCATCTCACCATCCTCACTCAATATAGTGCCATTTACTTCCAGTGGACCAATTGTGCTTGAAACTTTACTTAGCTTGTAGAAACTAAATAACGTTTTACTGTCCCCATTACAGTTCCTAGTCAAATTCAATTCTTTTGCCCGCCTTGCTGCTCTGGTTTTCTGCTTCACAGCATCTCTAGCTTTTTGATACGACCTTAGATTTACGACATTTGAAGCTTCCTTAAATACTCTAAATGCATCTTTCTTAGCCTTAATTGATCTCCTCAAATCTGGTGTAAGCCATGCTGGCTTTCCTACACTTCTTTTGCGCCTTTGCTTTTGGGGGACATGTCTAATCTGAATTTCCCTCAAGTAAGATTTGAACTTTTCCCACATTTCACAGGCATTTAAATCAAGAAATTCTTCTTCCCATTGTATGGCACTTAAAGCCTCTCTCATGGAGTCAAAGTCTGCCCTGTTAAAATTTGGAATCTTTGCCAAGTTATCCTTGATTGTCCCTGCTATTTGTACCTTAAATCTCACTATGTTATGGTCACTTCTTCCCAGAGTTTCTCCTACAGTCAAGTCTTGAACTAAATCACTTAAATCTGAGAAGACAAGGTCCAAGAATGAGCCCTGCCTGGTTGGTTCCATTACAAACTGGTGTAAGAACAAGTCCTCTTCAAGGCATTTCCTAAACAGTTTACATGATGGGGAGCCAACACCAACATGTTCATATCCTTTTAGATTAAAGTCACCAAGAATAAGGCATTTCCTCTGAAAGTTTCTACTGATTTCCTCACAAATCACCTTATCGAGCTCCAGTTGCTGAGAATGTGGCAAGGTTCCTGATCGATACAAAGCTCCAATCCTCAGTTTATTGCTATTGCCTCTTCCCACAACAACATCAAGCCAAATGGACTCCACAGACACATTTTTTACCCCATCTGCTACTTTCTGAGAACTGTATAAACTATTCACATAGAGCATTACACCACCCCCTTTCACTGCTGGACCCCTATTGCATGAAAACATATTGTATCCCTGGATCTCATAGTCCTGCAAGTTGTCCCCAAAATATCCCTCACTGACCCATGCCTCAGTAATGCAAACAAAATCTGGTTTCTCCTCAGCAACATAACACTTGAACTCATCAAATTTGGATCGAAAGCTCTAAGCATCAAGCATCATACACTTAACAAAAGTTCCATAACCCTCTTTGGCTTTTTCATGTTGAGTAGCTCTATCATCTCTGGATGAGCTACCACTCTGCCCCCTTGATCTACTGCTACCCCTATTTGCTGACTGTGAGGTGTTTGCAAGACCTCTCTCTCTCTATCAGCTACATCCCCCCATGACCTGCCTAGTTTCCCTGTTTCCTAATGAGAGCCTCCTCATACCTATTGCTGAGCAATTCAACTCCTCTCTTGCTCAAATGTAACCCATCTAATGCAAACATTTCAGTCCTCCCCCAGAAATCCCCCCACAAATCCAAGAACCCCACCCCAAGTTCCTTACAAATCTTGGCCACCCTGGTATTCAGCCCAATGGCCCTTGAGTACCACTCTATGCTTGCCTTAACCATAGGGAGGATGGATGTTACCATTCCTCGTTTCCTACTCACAGCTAACCTACCTATCAAAGCCCTATACTCTTGCATTGTTTCCTCTGTTTTTGCTTTTCCTACATCATTTACACCAACCTGCACAATTACTGTTGTGCTCTCTCCACTACCCTTCATCACTCCTTCTATCCTATCACCAACATCCTTTACCTGGGCCCCCGGGTAGCAAACACGAGTCCGTTTGTTGGGGTTCTTGCTACAAAAAGTACGGTCCATGTACCTCACTCTTGAGTCCCCTATAACTAAAACTTCCCCCTCTCTACTATCAGCTGCCTGGTCGTTCCTCCCTTCCTCCTTAGCAGCATTTCTATCTCTCTCTTGCAGTACCTCAAATCTATTATTAGTTTCAATGCCTTTGTCAATTTTCCTTAAAGCTAGTCTCGTACTCTGGCGTCTAGCTACTTTCCACTCTCTACTGTCATGGTCTATACTATCTCCACCCCTATCACTCCTAGACTCCTGCACCTGGCTTGCCTGGCTGACATTTTCTATGGTGGGCCCTGCCACCAAACACTTCAGACGCTCCACCTCCCTTGCTAACATATCTACTTTCTTACTCAAGTCCCCAATGACTACAATACACTTACACTTCCCACAGTCGCCTTGCATTTTTTTTTCTTTTAAATTTAAATAAATTTATCCAGACTCACCAGCTACAAACTCCAACTAAACCAAACTAAAAAAAAAAAGCCTAGATACCTTTGCAATTACACCAGTATATTGAAAATATACCTAGTGGTAATTTAAGCTAACTATTTTAGTCCTAAGCTCTATCTTAAACTTAAACACCAAAAGGACACCGACTTATTCCTCTACACTGCAGAAACCTAAGCCACGATACCGCGCCACCCGTCTACAAAGCGTACACGTGGCTGATCGATAATTCTAGAAGCTACCTAGTGTAATTTAAGCTCACTATTTTAATCTTAAAGTCTATCCTAAACTTAAACACCAAGCGGACACAGACTTATTCCTCTATGCTAACAGAAACCTAAGCCACGTGGCCGCTCCACCCGTCTACAAAGCGTCCACGTGGCCGATCGATAATTCTAGAAGCTAAAAATCTGCTCGTTAAAAAGAAACTTATGAGATAAAACTTTGCAAATATATGCACAGAAGTAATTGCTAAATACCTACCACCAGCTGCAAACTCCAACTAAACCAAACTAAACACTAATATAATCAAAAACCTAGATACCTATACAATAACACCAGGACAAGAAGATATACCTAGTGTAATTTAAGCACACTATTTTAGTCAACTCTATTTAAACTTAACCACAAAAAAAAACTTATTCCTCTGCACTACAGAAACCTAAGCCACGAGGCCACGCCACCCATCTACAAAGCGTCCACGTAGCCGATGGATAATTCTAGAAGCTACCTAGTGTAAGTTAAGCTCACTATTTTAATCTTCAACTAAAACACCAAGCAGACACAAACTTATTCCTCTATGCTAACAGAAACCTAAGCCACGTGGCCACTCCACCCGTCTACAAACGTACACGTAGCCGATCGATAATTATAGAAGCTTAGAATACCTAGGCTAAGTCTAATATACTCAAGTTAAACAATATAACCGCTCTTTCTTAACCTAGGCCTACAATAGAACAAATCCTCCCTCCACTAACCACCTGTGCCCAATCTTTTACTCACGATTTTCCCTCGTCACGGGAGCGCAAAAACACGTCCGCTCGCGACGAGGGCAGAGCAGGGAGTGATGGCATAATGATCCGCATAAATTAGAAGCGAAAACTAAATATATTTCCCACAACAGTTCTGATAAGGAAATAGTTTTTAATGCCGACGCTGCTGAAATAAAGAGAATCAAACTTACGAACATCGGGAAATAACAGTGCGCTTTCTGGTTTACGCAGAGACTTTACTCAGCTCTACGGCATCTGGCAGCCGACGTATGACTGCCAGATGACAAATTGGCGCTATGGTTAAATTAGCGAAGGATGCGGTTATGAGCCAATTTCCTGAACAACAGTAAATTTAATGATAACAAAAGTATACCTCATCGATGTCAGCCAAGTTTATGAATCCATACTTGATACTCCCGACATGCTCACACCACACATATAAAAAATGTTCACAACACAGTGCACGAGTACGACGCTCGTGCACCGACTGATTCGTTAAATGCCGCATATTGCGGTGTGGGTTTCGGAACATAAAATGGTTTATTTAAAATTATGTTAAAAACATTCGGTCTAATATCGTTCTCTTCCCACCACCAAGCAACAAATGGTGTCAATAAAAAAGCTGCAAAAATCGATTGAAATCAATTCTTATTAATATCAAATGCTATATGGTATACGTTTTTAGTCCACATCCGGAATGTTTTAGTTTAAGTCGAGAATAGGTGGTTTTACCATGGATCATGTACGCCTGGATTGGAAACCAACAGCTGTTTGCGTATCAGCCCATCCAGCTGAGTGTAAGTAAAAACACGGAAACGCGGCCGGTTTTAGGCCGTGCGCCTATGGGAGTTCAGGTACGCATTTCTTATTGGCATTTTTCCAATTGATTCAGCAATCCCAGGAGGATTTCATCAGCCATTCATGATACAAAATTTATCAAGGAACCTGACCGTTCTTTCCTTATTGATTTATTACGCTCCGTTAAGAAGTTGTCGTGGTGCGAGGTGAAGACATCTGTGAGATGGAGACCACCTCGCCCCAAGGGCCGGCCCACCGATGTTGATATCTTGATGATCTTTATCTTGAATCTTTATCTCTTATCTCTCTATCTTTATCTTGAACTTGAAATGATGGGACGGGGCAAAGTGCATGAAGGCAATGGGCAAACCAAAATGAATTGGGGGCACATTCCATTGGCTCCCATGTTAGAAGCTGAAATAATTGCGGGGGTGGGTTAAGCAAACATTGAGGTGGCAGTTCCCCCTCAAAGGTATATAAAACAATACCCCTGAGTCGAACGACTAGCATGTGGTAGCGAATCAGGAGAGGTAGTGGCGTTGCCAGCAAAGGGTATGTTGCAAGGGCTGATCCAAGGAGAGGAAGCGAAAGTGGCGCCCCTTATGACCCGAAGGACGCCTCTCTTGGAGGCTCCAGTGTACCCCCTCCCTCGAATTTCTCAGCGCAATGCGCTCCTCGGCCTGGGAACGGCAGTCCTCTGGGAGTCCGAACGCACGCCGCGAATTTTTCGGCGAAAGGCACTCCTCAGACAAAAACAAACAGTGCCCCTCTGGGAGATCGGAGTGTACCCCGTCCAAATGTTCTGGACAAAGAGCCATCCCTCTGGAGAAATGACGCCTCCTTGGCAAAATCATAAATCTGTCAGTGGTATGGAGTAGGGAGAGAGGGCTTGTACCCTCCATGGAACTCCCGCTCAATCCTCTTTGCGGATTGGTGGGTACGCCGAAGTCTGTACTCACCCATTCAGTTGTGTAAACCACTCCACCGGAAAATATCAGCCACATATCTAGAGAGCAAGAAGGGTGGGGGCGAAAGTAGAACCGCCCATTCTTATCTTTGAGGGTGAAACTGCCCCCTCAATTCTTGCTACCCCCACCCGCAATAATTTCAACTTATTACATGGGAGCCTATGGAATGTGACCCCCCACCTCCTATTCGTTTTGGTCTGCCTATTGTCTTCATGTACTTTGCCCCCTCTGATCCTTTTAAGAAATCAACATCGGTGGGCCGACCGTTTCGGCGAAATGGTCTCTCTCTTACAGATGCATTCCCTTCGCATCACGACAACTTCGGAACGGAGCGTAATAAATCAATAAGGAAAGAATGGTAATGTTCCTTGATCAATTATGTATCACGAAAGGCAGGTGCAATCCTCCTGGGTGGCTGAATCAATTGGAAAGAAATCCAATACGAAATGCGTACCCCGAACTCCCATAGGCGCACGGTCTAAAACTGGCCGAGTTTCCGTGCTTTTACTTACAATCCGCTAGGTGGCAGGTTGGTGCTGCTGATACGCGCAGATCAAAGGCGCCGACGCGGGGTTTCCAATCCAGGCGTACATCATCCATGGTAAAACCACCTACTAACCGCGGCAATTTGCTCTCCCGTCAAGTCGCTTTTGTTCCTTCCAAGTCATTCCTGGCTTCAACTAAAACATTCCAGGTATGAACTAAAAAAATACATCGGGGAACATTTAATATGGATAAGAATTTATTTCAATCAATTTTCTCAGGATTTTCGTTGACAAAAATTGTTGCTTGGTGGTGGGCAGTAGCGCAACCAGGGGGGGCCAAGGGGCCATGGCCCCCCCCCCGAAATTTTTTTGGGGCCCGCTCCGAGCCAGGAGCCACCCTACTCAGAGCCCTGGCTAGGGGCCCGCGAAGCGGATCTGTGGCTCGAATCAGGGGCCCTTTGAATCAACTCAAAATCTGGGGGCCCGTTTTAACCAGGGCCCGCCTCGAACCGGGGCCCATTTTGATTCAGGGGCCCGCATTGAACCAATATGCATGTATACATTGCATGTATACATATATCATATTATTTATCTAGGAGGAAGGGGCACGTAAAGGAAAAGTGCTTTTATTTCTGCGAAGTTTTACAAACATAGGGGCCCGCTCAAAAGTAAGTGCATGTTTTCCGCAGACTTTTTAAAAACATGAGGGGGGCCCGCTTGCGAGGGGGCCCGCTCTCCAACCCTGGCCCTCCCCCCCCGAACTGAAATCCTGGTTGCGCCCCTGGTGGTGGGAATAAAGATGTTGGACGGATTGTTTTTAGTATAATTTTCCTTAAACCATTTTATATTCCGAAACCCATATCCCAATAGACGGCAAGTAACAAATCAGTCGGTGCATGAGCGTCCTACTCGTGGGATGTGTTGTGAATATTTATTAGTTGTGCGGTGTGAGCATGTCGGGAGTATCAGGTATGGATTCATAAACTTGGTTGACATCGATTAATCCAGTTTAAATAAAAAAATCCAGCCAGCCGACCCTGCCCCACGCGCGTCTGCCTGGAGGCTGTTCTTGGCACGCCATTGCGCGTTGCGTGTTCATAAGCGCACCGTGATGTCGCGGCACATTTAACACGCGCACTGGAGGGGGGGCGAAATCCGCCCACCACTCCGGTTTTTCGTACATAACTCCCGATTTTGCTGGTCAATATACGTTATTTTTTGCGTACCTGCTTAGAAATGTCAAGCGCATCGTTTAAAGCAAGAAAAACGGAAATTATCTATTTTTTTTTTTCGAGTTAGAGGCCGTTAAAGTCAAAACATTTCGTAGCGCCAGACCACAAAAATCGGCGTTGATGCGCTTCCCGTATATCGGCAAAAGGGAAGTGTTCTTGGCAACACTAGCGACTTGTTTGATGTATATTGCTATGCTATATAGTTTTAAGGTCATATTAGGTCACCGAGGTCAAGTCAGGTCAAGTTCACGACAGGTTAATGGAACCAAACTTGGTCAACTGGAATGTTGTCATAAATGCAAATGACTGTCATGCGATTGATATCATTTTGCATATTACTCCCTACACATCCTGAAAACTACTGTTTGTCATTGTGTACCTAAGCGTTTCCATACTTCATTCATGTACTTCACTCCTTTCTTCGCGAAGCCGATTGCGCCGAGCCGCCCGACGGAGCAGTCGGGCGGGCGGCCCGGTTCCGGTAACTGGAACAGGTAACTGACCTGATAGTGCTGCTATATTGGTGACCTGAGGTCAAATCCCTGGTCTAGCATCTGTGCTGCATCATTAGTCATGTCCAAAATATAATTGATGCCCATTTTGGAGCATTTAAACACAATCACAGCGAACAATAACAATGACAAGCCAAGCCACGCAAAACAAGCAACTTGTAACATATGTGACCTCATTTGACCTTGACGATATTGACCTAGGATCATGAAATTTGCGCACAATAGAGTTTACCACCGTACCCATCCACCCTTAGAATTTCGTTACTCCAGTTTTAAAAGGAGCCGAAATCTTAGGGGGGCGGAATCCGCCCCCCCCCCCCTCCAGTGCGCGTAATTTTCAGAGGCCCTCCAGGGCGCGTGTTAATATGAACGCTATCGACGTGTGCATTTTATGTGTTGAATCACCGCGTAGATACAACGTCTAATCTGCGCCTGTATATCTTTCCAGCCCGATTCGCTTCTCGCTGCAGGAAGACATCCATTGTGGAAGCGAGCGAACCGACCGAACGCACGCCAGCGTTTTCGCGCAAATAATTTGCGGATGTGTGGGAAGCAGTAATAGTATAGGCCTCGACTAATTTCTCCGCGGTTGGAGCAATGATTAATGGGCATGAGGCACAGCATATGGCAGGGAAACCGCTTCCTGCTCCCAGGAGTTTGATACGCGGCGATCAGGTGCCACCGTGTGTAAATATGCCATATTGCTTGTAAGTATGGAAATTACGGTCAAATCCATGCATGTTAGCCAAAATGTTGGTACTATAAGGTGAATGGTATTGCAATATCCGTTGTGTGCAATAAGAAGTATGGCATTGGAAGGCCATGCGATGTTAACCAGGACCGGCATGCACACTTTTCGGCGTGCACAGTGCACGTGGCCACTACCCCGCACAGGGGTGCAAGCGGACAGCTTAACAACTGAAGTAGTACAACACTCATTCGCACACCTAGAAGAAGATGAAACTAGGATGCATGGCATGTGCTAAGGTCATTTGTCTCTTTTTAAAATGCCTTTTGTTAAAAAAATACACGGTTGTCACTCACCTTTAATATAAACCACGTAAGTTACGGTAACAAAAATACGATTTTTGTCGTGACCTCCCTTTGAAATCCGAAATCGCTTTTCAGCGCAGTTTCGGCGAGTACAGTTTCGGCGCACTTTCTTGGTGTAAAATCACAATGACAGTCGTCAAATGGCGTTGTCTAGTTTGGGCGCAGCATGTTGTTCATAAGCGCAAAAATGTCTCGTTTTGGCGCATTCGGATTCCCTAAGTTCCGTCTGATTGGCATGTAATTTTACATTCACACCTGTGCCGCCAATAGTATTCGAAGTAAGATTTATTGCGAAGGATTTCTTTGGATCGCTTTTTTTGGTGTGGCACCTTAGTACACAAGAACGGGCACAAGAGCTGCTTTATTTTAATTTCTTGCTGCTGCTGTCAATCATGCATTATGTTTAATTACTTACATATTTTTAATATTTGTCCTTCCGAGGTTCAAAGTCAAGCAGCCTAAATCCTAGGAGATACAAGGTGTTTCGACACTGGTTATGTTGGACATCGGGCCGTTTCACTGCTGCCAAATTGTCAGCTGGATCCACCCAGCGCTGACGACAGGTTTCCACCGCTGATCACGAAGTACAATATCGAACATGGCCTACGGCAAGGCCGTCCAGCCAGTGACCTGCTGTTTCTGCTTTGTTTTGAGCCACTTCTGGTTTAAAAAGTTCGAGCACATAATGCAAAACAAGAGCAAGATGGATGGTAAGGAATTCACGATGTCTAGTTACGCAGGCGATGCAACAAGCGTGATGGATGGATGGATGGATGGATGGATGGATGGATGGATGGATGGATGGATGGATGGATGGATGGATGGATGGATGGATGGATGGATGGATGGATGGATGGATGGATGGATGGATGGATGGATGGATGGATGGATGGATGGATGGATGGATGGATGGATGGATGGATGGATGGATGGACACAGAACACATTTCCAGCTGTCTAAAGGTACTTTCTGATTTTTAATCGGCATTAGGCTGGCAATTGGCATCATACAAATGGCTCATTACGGGACTATGCTCCAATGCAAAACATTGACTACCACGCTATGCAGCCATTACCCTAAGACGAAAGCCACGGCAGCAACCGCTCAGGTCACCGGCAAAGTGGCACCGGCGAAATTATGTCAATAAAAACAAAATTGTCTCAATCCCCGCTGTTCTTTCGATTTGTGTGGAACTTGGCCTCACATTTGCTTCAATGCGACTAAGCCCTTTGCACAAGGTCGATATCTTACATTATGTTGATGCCCTGAGTTACTCTTTGTGGATGAGAAAACTTCCCCTAAGATGTTATATTTTGTAAACAATTATGCATTTGTGTATTATAAATATGTTTTCTTTGTCCTTGAGGACATGCTCCAGCAATCTTTTTGTAGCATCCATTGGTTCTTTTGGTAGTATCATGGTTGCCAATTTTCTGACCGTTGCGGGTTGCACACTTTAACACTGCATTTTCAAGAATTGGGAGTGCGCCTGCACCCATAAAGTACAGAAAGTTATGCCCTTGCCTCTAGTTTGAAAATGTACGGCAATGTACGGTGCATTTCCAACTATTATAATCAATTGAAATTGCATGCCTGATAAGATATGCACACGAACAACTGGCGGCTTCAACAACACAATGCTTTAAATGCATCGAGTTGGTTCGGAAACTTACATTTCTACCCACATTCATTGCCAATTATGAGAGTGCCTCCTCCCTTTTCTTTTCCCTTCTTTCCTCCTTCTACCCCGTTCACCGACAAAAAAAAGTTCTTAGAAGTATTATGGATAGCACTGTCAGCAGGCATTCACAATCTAAAACCAAAAACTTCGCCACTGGTCATGGGTGAAGATAGGGCGAAATGAGTGCAAATAACAGCGTGAGGAAATGTCACCTAGTGTCGCAGAGAAGCTTGGCGGCGAAATCCAATCATTGGATGTGGGAAATAGTCTCCGAAATCCAATCACTGAATGTGGGAAAAGTCTCCGAAACCCGATCATTGGATGTGGGAAAAGTATCCGAATCCCTTCCACTCTTAATGCGCATTATGCCAACAGCGCGATATTATCCGTGTCAAATTAGCCCTCGATTGTCTCCATTCCAGTAGAGCTTCCTGCGCGAAATGGACGGTATAACAGTGCTACTTACACGCAGCCACCTCATTTCCTTCTGTAAGTGCTCGTATACCCCCGTCACTTAGCTACTGCCACCATGCTGAAGGCAGGGCTAGATGCCACCAGACGAATGCCTTTCACTTGTCTCTCACCGCACTGAAAGTAGAAAAACGTACGATTAGCTGCCTGAATGCGCCCGTGTGCCTCCGCTTTCCTGGTGTTTTCGACCAGGGACGATTTGCGCGCTTCAGTTGCGCTGCCAGAGCGGCGGCCGGCTGCCCAGGCTCCGCGGCCCATCACGCAGGCTAAGTGTTCTGACGTCACGCAGCGTCAGCCGCAAACAACCAATCGACGTGGCGTTCACACGCGGCGCACGGCGCCAGCAATTGGAAATGCGTTTTTGATTCTGAGAACGGCGCTGCGACAATGATGGTGTGATTAGCGGAGGGTGATTGAAGGCAGCCGCCGACTGTCCGGACAGCCGTCAGCCGCGCCTTCCGCCGGGACGGCTGGGAAGCGGCTGCGCTGCGCGAAGCAGCTGATGGAGCCCTGTAAACGTGAACGCCGCTGATTGCCGTCGAAGCAGCTGATGGAGCCCTGTAAACGTGAACGCCGCTGATTGCCGTCGGCCGCGCCGTGCCGCTTACGTCGTCCACGGGGTGAGACGGTCACGTTGGGTGAAGATGTGTGTGCAAAGGCGAAGGCGCAAGGAATCGGTGCAGCTGCCGAAAAGAAATGCTTGAAAATCATAGAATGGTGCAAATTGTTCCACCCGCATCCTCAAAGTTTGAAGCCGTACTACATCTAGCTCCACCCAAAAAGAATCATGTTGAATAGGTATATAAGCATATATATATATATATGTGTATATATATATATATATAGGTTGGTTAGGTTGTATATATATATATATATATATATATATATATATGTGTGTGTGTGTGTGTGTATGTGTGTCTATATGCTTGTTTGTCAACGTGTATGATCTATGGGTGATATGTGTCATTTCCGTATGTTGTTTATGCACGAATGCATTTGATTAGAAGCGCAAGGAAATCTTTGAACGTTTCCTGAAACGGTAGATATACACATAATAGTTTGGCTGTGAAAGGCATAATGAGGTAGAATTCATTTTTGCAAGTTGAACATTGTTCTTCATTAGGAAAGATAGACCGTGTCATCTTCGTAGTGCTATGGTTCTCTGTTAGGTTTCTTTCAATCCGAAGAAGAGCCAAAGGACACGGAAAGCTAGAGCAGAGATGTCATTGAATAATATAAAGTAGTGAAACAAGAAGAGAGAATACAAAATAAGAGGATAATGCTAAAAGTTAGCAATAAGAGAATGAGAATAAAATCAAGAATAGCAATGATAAAAGCATCATCGGCAGTTGCGCTGCTTTGCCGAAACATGGCGGCCACGACGGTGATGGCGGCCTGGAGGGCTGCTCGCTAACGAGGTTGGCTACCTCCTCCTCGTCCGTGTCCTATGGCCATGTGGAACACGGCCCAAGGCCGTGTTCCAACGACAGCTTCCCATGTCCGTGCCCAACACGTTCCGTGCGCTAACTGGTGTCTGCGGTCGCGCCATTACGACTGCTCGCGTTATTACCGCTGTTCGCGCCATTACGGCCATTCGCGCCATTGTGGCCGTTGGATTGCATATGGTCGTTAAGGTGGTACGGCCACAGAGGCCCCCTCTGTGGCGTCCACGTGGCGGCTGTTAGCGCCGCTGCTCTGTCGGTCACACGTGCGCACTGCTCCGCCGTCCACACGTGCGCACTGCGCTGCCGGTCACACGTGCGCACTGCCCCCACGACTGACATGGACGGAGCTGAATTACTGACATACGGGGCTTGAATGTACCTATATAGTAACGATTTACATGTTGAAATTACCAGGCTGATTCTGAGGCCCTGATACTTGTAGGTAATTTCTGTTCGAGGCACCCAGGTTCCCAAATTCAACACACATACACACAGGTTCCCGATACTGGGTGGGGGCAAGGGTGTAGCGTTAGCCGGTTGTTGGTGGGGTGGGGCATGTCCACTCAGTATTGGAAATGCCTAATTTGTTCCTTCCAATTTGTATTTCAAGGAAGGCTTAGATTGTCTTAATTCCTCATATTTTCAACTTTAAACAAATGCTTTCTCCTTCATGTCCTCCATTCGCGTATCAGAATGATCGCTGAGAAACAACACCATGTCGTTTTGTCTGATAGCTCAAACTATTTGTAGAGATGCAAGCAAAAATGCCGAAAATCTTGTTTGCAAGCTATAGTTAGTGGTGGGCGGAGTGAGATTTGTGATAGTATGTATGCACGGTGCAGGCCCATTTAAGCAAGCGTGGATGGAGTTGGACAATTATTGATGGGGCACTGCATCCACGAGTGTGTGTCGCGGGACCGCGTTATTCAGACTATATAGGTAGATAAACAGGTATTGATAGGTGTGTACGGATGTTGATGGATAGTTTCTTTGGAATTAGGATGTGGATACGGTTGGGGTGATGTGCATCTTTTTGGTCAGTCTGATAGTATCTTCCCTTTACAGGCTTAACCCAGGTGGGCCCCTGTGGCTCTTATTAAGTCCTAACACTTCATGACTTGATGACTTTACACCCACGGGGTCGTTGGTATTCGACCCTCTGCCATCCTGCGGAGTAGCGTTGCCTAATATTCCTGTGTCCCAAGCACCTAAGAGGACAATTGCAGCGCATGCACAGGTGGCGCGCAATGTGGAGAACGGTACCTGCATTTGCCGTTATTCAAAATTGTGGAGCACATCAAAATTGTCAAACACATAACATCATCACCCGGGCAGCTGACCCCGCCCACGCGCTGGGCGGAGAGCGAACACAATCGCACATGCGTACCCTCAGCAAGTGATTTCCTCAGCGACAGCTGCTGTGACCTCGCGCACACTTCAAGGTCGTATGTGCAAACTTCCACGGCAGAATGCCATCTTAATGGAGTTCTCCGCGCGTGCAGATTGCCACTTTATATGTCGGCTCTACTCATTCACATCTGGGATAACTGTCATAACTCTATCTTTCCGCCGTCAGTCCGGATCAAATAATTACACGACCGTCGGCGGCACCACGGGCTTTGGATGGGGGGGGGGCATGATCGTTTGCGGACCCGTTCTTTCCATGTAGCGCACAAAGGTATAACGGTAGCCTTGACGACAATTGGGGGTCACGCCATACCCCCACATCACCCCTCCCCTGCAGCTCGCACCGTTTGCACGACTAGTTCTGATGACCGCTTGGTGGTGGCGCAATTCCTTTTCGGCAGGAAGGAGGTTCTTAAAAAGCCATTGCGGCGACTTTGTCATCCGGAAGTTGGCTCAGTCTAGCGTGATGCATCCACATAAAGCCGCACGTTTGGCTATAGATTAACGAGCGCTTTTCCGGCAGGCATAAGCCGCCTTCTGGAAGCGGACGCGTCTCATTGCTGTGCCAAAGCCAAATAGGCTGGGCGCTAAACAGAAGTTTTGCGGATGAACATTCACATCATCAGCAGAAGTGATGCGGCGTTGCATTCGAGGAGTTATCAACAGCTTCTCTGCATTGGATAACAACTGTTTGGCCTGCACATATGCAATGCATTTAGTGCAAGAGAATGGGACTGTTTTAGCGAAGACCATGGGCGGCGGCCAGAGGGAGTGGACGTGACCCCAAACGGCGGCCAGGAGTGGACGTGACCCCAAACGTAGCAAAACGTAAAATTGGGCCTGAGGGCATTTCATGGAAAAATGTGCCCAAAAACGATCATGTCTTCCCCTCCCCCCCCCCCCCCCCCCCCCCACATCTGCCCGTCGCATCGCGGATGGTGAGGACCTCTTGTGAGACTTGAAAATTTTGAGCAGATCCATTGTGACACGCACTCTTTAAAAAAAAAGTCCGATGGGTAGAGTAAATCTCACTCTTTTCCAGAAATTGAAGTATCCAGAAATTGCATGGCTTTCTGTGTTGTCACCCTCCAAGCGAGCAGGAACACCTACAAAGTGTGGAAGTGAATGTTTAGTGGACAATTTTCATGTGGCGGTCGTAGGCTAAAAGTCAATACGTTGATGGTGAATGTTTAAAGTTATACAAGATGGCAACATGAACCTCTACCCCCCAGGAGCGGATCCAGAAGCCGAGCTTGGGAGAGGGACAATTTCAAAACACTGTCTCGGATTTCGAGACAAAAAATACTCATCAAATGTGACCAGCTAACATTATTCGCGTTTGGGCAAGAACATACTTATATAATATAATGTTCCTAGATTTCGAGAACATGCCATTTTTTAGTTGCAAAATATCGGCAAAAATCGGCCTCTTGGATGGCCTCATTGCCCCCGCCCTGGATCCTCCCCTGTCCGTTCCTCCTGGTCCTATATGTCCGTGTACCCTCCGCCTTATACCCCTGTGACTGGAAGTGACACGGGCCACGGAATTCCACCGACGTTTCCGTGGCGGGTTGACCCGGTGCTGGCTGTGAGTGCAAGACAGAGCCGACGGTGATGGCCGTATCAGAAGTTTGACTAGAATAAAATACAATGACGGACCTATCATCAGAACCGACTCAGGGCTCGTAGTTGCCGAATAGGTAGGAGGTTGGACTCCTGCGAGATCGTGAATTATTATCCCATAACCGGCGCGATTACCGAGTCGGCGCGCTGTGACCCAAGTGTCGAATGCGTCGCAAAAGAACCCAACACTCAGAACTGACTCAGGTCGGAGCCGAAGCGCGCGCGCGGCTCGCCACGTCAGCCCGCCGGCGCCGCGTCGTGACGTCACGCCGCAACAGCTGACTGTCCGCCAACGTGTAAACACCGTGACGCGCAGGCGGCTTGACGAGCCGGCGCGCGCGCCTCGGCGAAACCCGCGCCACGCTTGCCAATTGCCCGCCATCACGGCTCGGATGCCACGCGGCGGAAAATGAGAGCCGGAAACTGACCACAGGCCGGATTATCGGCGCAGCAAATGTGTCATTCCACGGCGCCGTAATTCGTCTGCGGCGGGCGCACCGTTCGCGCCGCACGAGATAATCGCGCGCCGTAATGACGGCCGCCGCCGCAGCGACGCGCTCCAACACCCGGTTCTGAATAACGCGAGCGGTTGACGCCCGCCGACGTTGCCCGGGTAACGGCCGACGGCGTGGTGGACTGAACTCCGACTGGGATGTTGGACACGGTCTGGCTCTTCGCCGACCAGCCGTCCGAACGCGCTGACATCCGGCATATGCGGACTCGCTCTCCGGTCGGGGAGGAAGCGCGCCGAACGCGTTCTCTGCTTCGTGGCATTTCGGTTGCGCCCCTCCCTTAAAAGAAATCCTGGCTGTGCTACTGTATGTGTGGACTTGCTTTCCGATCGGGGACAAGACTCGGTGAAGCATCGAATCTGGGGGGGGGGGGGGGGGGGGGGGGGGTTCACCCGGTTGTTGCGCTATATTTATCCAAACAATACGGCCTGAACGTCCCATCTAATCGGAGCACCAGGTGCACTCTGTCGTTATTCACAGAAAGCTCATCGACCTCAGTGATGAATTCGGGCACTTAGCGGAGTGCGGTGTTCAGTTTCCCCAGTAGTTCGACCGTCAATGGTTAGCAAATAAAACGCTTTGAATTATGGCGCAGCAGCTGAAACAATACACACGGGTCAACGAAGCTCTACGAGGAAAAGACAATCAATTCACACAGGTGTGACCCCTCGGCTTCCTATGGCTACAGCCTGGCTCATCGCCCCGTGCGCTTTTGCTAAGTTGGAAGGGAATTGAGGTCCTATCGCGACAGCTTAGGTATCCGGATGGCGTCATTAATGGCAGTATTTCTGCCAGTACCCATACTCAGTCTGAACCTGTGGAAGTGGTTTCGTTGCGAGACAAGCGCAAGCATTTGACTACTAGCGCCGCGGTGCGGCCGGCGGGGAGAATTAGACAGCATGCTCTCGATCTGGGAACAGTATGAAAGTTTAAGCTCATTTTGTAAAACTCCTCTATTGATGTAATATCAAATCTTTCACCTGGCCTTTCACCTGGCTGTTTTCATTGCGATTTCCGATTTTTTGCGCGGAAATTAATCGCTGAAGTTGAACACCCCGACTGCTTTAAACTAACATGAAAACATCTCTGACCAAACTCTAAGAGATGCGCGCGGCGCACCAGCCTATACTCTGTACACTGTATCAGCCACAGCGTGGGGCGGAGAGAGTAAAACACTACTGCCATTGTGCAAGGCAATAGCACCACCGGAGGCGCAGCCAAGAACGAACAAATTTTCTGCGGGCTTTGCCGACCCAAAGCGGTCTTCATTTCGTGCCATTTTTGTTATAACCTTCCTTCAGGAAATCCTGGCTGCGCCCATGAGTACAACCCATCCTAGAATACAGAAGCATCATTTTTATGCCATTTCGCCAACCCTGAGCACAAATTAGAAGTCACTCAAAACAGCTGCATCAGTGCAGCCACAGAAGCCCTCAGCTGCACACCCATAGCTAGTCTTTTAGTAGACTCAGACACAAAGGTGCGCTCAGGATTTTATTAAGGAGGCCGGACGGAACAAAAATTGTTCAAGCTGTCCACAGTAATCACAATAAGCATGCATGGCTGAAGAAAAAAATCCATACTACAGGCAGATACGGCAGCTTATATTCTCCTGCTGGTATTCAATTTACTACCCTTAATAATAATTTAAAAAATCACTGGTGCGCCATTTAACGTTTATTTGCAATGTCCGCATCCACACAGTGTCTGTCGCATGACTGTTCGATATGGCACATACACAATCTGTCAGCGGCTGGGTTGGGCTGCGTGGCCATTTCGCTCGTGACTACGCGACACAGTGTCGGGTGGTTGAGCCCTTCTCGGGATCAAGGGTCGCAACACGGTAACATGGGTCAGGTCAGACCAGGCGGAGACTCTTCGCCTTCCGACCAAGGCTCGGAAATTCGACTACGACCCGGCGATGGTCCTAGGGACCCGTCCCGACGGGATCCGACGACGGTCCCACGGACCATCCTGGCGATATCCGGCGACGGTCCCACGGACCATCCTGGCGATATCCGGCGACGGTCCCACGGACCATCCTGGCGATATCTGGCGACGGTCCCACGGACCATCCTGGCGATATCCGGCGACGGTCCCACGGACCATCCTGGCGATATCCGGCGACGGTCCCACGGACCATCCTGGCGATATCCGGCGACGGTCCCACGGACCATCCTGGCGATATCTGGCGGTGGTCCGCGGACCATCCTGGCGATGCGACGGTCCCACGGACCATCCTGGCGATATCCGGCGACGGTCCCACGGACCATCCTGGCGATATCCGGCGACGGTCCCACGGACCATCCTGGCGATATCCGGCGACGGTCCCACGGACCATCCTGGCGATATCCGGCGACGGTCCCACGGACCATCCTGGCGATATCTGGCGGCGGTCCCACGGACCATCCTGGCGATATCTGGCGACGGTCCCACGGACCATCCTGGCGATATCCGGCGACGGTCCCACGGACCATCCTGGCGATATCTGGCGGTGGTCCCACGGACCATCCTGGCGATATCTGGCGACGGTCCCGCGGACCATCCTGGCGATATCCGGCGACGGTCCCACGGACCATCCTGGCGATATCTGGCGACGGTCTCACGGACCATCCTGGCGATATCTGGCGGTGGTCCCACGGACCATCCTGGCGATATCTGGCGACGGTCCCGCGGACCATCCTGGCGATATCCGGCGACGGTCCCACGGACCATCCTGGCGATATCCGGCGACGGTCCCACGGACCATCCTGGCGATATCCGGCGACGGTCCCGCGGACCATCCTGGCGATATCCGGCGACGGTCCCACGGACCATCCTGGCGATATCTGGCGGTGGTCCCACGGACCATCCTGGCGATATCTGGCGACGGTCCCGCGGACCATCCTGGCGATATCCGGCGACGGTCCCACGGACCATCCTGGCGATATCTGGCGACGGTCCCGCGGACCATCCTGGCGATATCCGGCGACGGTCCCACGGACCATCCTGGCGATATCTGGCGGTGGTCCCACGGACCATCCTGGCGATATCTGGCGACGGTCCCGCGGACCATCCTGGCGATATCCGGCGACGGTCCCACGGACCATCCTGGCGATATCTGGCGACGGTCCCACGGACCATCCTGGCGATATCTGGCGGCGGTCCCACGGACCATCCTGGCGATATCTGGCGACGGTCCCACGGACCATCCTGGCGATATCCGGCGACGGTCCCACGGACCATCCTGGCGATATCCGGCGACGGTCCCACGGACCATCCTGGCGATATCCGGCGACGGTCCCGCGGACCCGCCCCGGCGGAGTCCGGCGGAAGTTATTCACCTGGTGGATCGCCATGCACCGAGGGTGATTGAGGGTGATTGAGCAGTGCGACCGGGCGGCGCTCGCCGTAATCACAGCCTGGGTGACGTCATACAGTGTGGAGGGGGAGGGGGAGGGGAGGGGGGCATTGGTCAGTCACGCCAGGCAGGGTGCGTGTCCGATGGTCGTTTGATGGCAGGGTGTTGTCGCACCGGGTGCACCGGAATTGGCCACTTCCGGCGGCGCCAAACTGTGTGCCGACCACCCTCCGCGTGCAGCGGAACAAAGGCCCATCCGCTCCGTGCAGACCGCGACCCGCTGTTGTTTTTAATAAACGCCGTGGATGCAGAAGCGAACGTTCAGCGGCAAAACGCGTCCATGTACTCATACGTTCTTCGGTTCTAGAACTTGGACGTACGAGTTGTAGGTGAGGTGCAAGACAACGTGTGCGTGCACGACAACGTGACATACTCATGTGTATAACGGCGAGGAAGTCCAGAGAAGACAGGAGCTGAGGGCCACCTTACAAAATACTTCTCAATGTTTCAGGTTGAGTAAGTTCTGAGCGGCCTCCACGCGGCACATTTGCTCGGTCACCAATGCCATATATGCTAGGTATGTGTTGTATGTCCCATAAACGACAACTGGGCGATTTATTTTAGCTCACTTTCTCTTCTCACTGGCACTTATTCCACCCATGACGGGACAACGCGCATTGCCTCTTGCCATTTTTCATGTATTTCGAGTTCCTGCAGTGTCATTTTCAGTGCAATACAACCATCCCTTCCCCGACTTGAATAATAGAATATACGGTGATAATTTGCCACTACTGTACCGGGTCTTCGCTTGCTTGCTTTGCTTATTGGGTGGTTCACGACGCACTGTTATGCACAGTCACGGCTGATGGCGCCGCCCACACCGTTTCGCCGGTGGGCCGCGGGATTGGGAAGTGTCCCGAGTGGTGCGAGTGTTGAACCACTCGGGTCAACCACTTGATACCTTTGGTATCAAGAGCTGAACACCTTTAACAATTTGGCCATGCCGTCCCCTATCCCGGGTCTTCAACGATTTTGATTAGTTAGTCGCGCGCTGGCAGCGTCAGGATCAGGTTGGGCCACGCTCCCAACAGTCCCTCCCCATCCCTCCCTCCCCAACTCCCAACGTATGTCAGCCAGGTGAGCAGTGCCCCGTGGCGGTGTAGTGACCGGCCGGGTCAGGCTGGGTCACGCTCCCGGCCCGACTGTCAGCCAGGTGAGCAGTGCCCCGTGGCGGTGTAGTGACCGGCCGGGTCAGGTCGGGTTGTGGAGTGGCTTAACGCACACTCCACACTGTCTCCATGGCATGTTGCCAGAAACTTGTGCGTGTCGAAGACAGCTTGTATTTGCAGAGAAGATCCAAGTGAGAGAGAAAGAACAGTTTGCATGACACGTTATACACAGTAACAGACGACGTGTCCGAGTGCGGTTCGGCAACAGCGGCCCGTACGCACGCGCAATGATCTCAGCGAGGTCACGGGCGATACTGGCAAGCGGCCAGTTGTCTCTGCGCAGGCGCATAGCTTTGGCTGCTCGCCGGTGTGCCGCTGCTGCGGCACGCTACAGGGTCACACTCCCGGCCCGTATGTCAGCCCAATGAGCGGTACCCGGTGGTGGTGCAGTGACCGGCCGGCGGTCAGGTTGGGTCACACTCCCGGCCCGTATGTCAGCCAGCTGAGCGGTACCCCGTGGTGGTGCAGTGACCGGCCGGTTCAGGTTGGGTGACGCTCCCGGCCCGTATGTCAGCCAGCTGAGCGGTACCCCGTGGTGGTGCAGTGACCGGCCGGTTCAGGTTGGGCCACGCTCCCGGCCCGTATGTCAGCCAATAAGCGGTACCCGATGGTGGTGTAGTGACCGGCCGGTTCAGGTTGGGCCACGCTCCCGGCCCGTATGTCAGCCAGGTGAGCGGTACCCCGTGGTGGTGTAGTGACCGGCCGGTTCAGGTTGGGCCACGCTCCCGGCCCGTATGTCAGCCTAATAAGCGGTATCCCGTGGTGGTGCAGTGACCGGCCGGCGGTCAGGTTGGGTCACACTCCCGGCCCGTATGTCAGCCAGGTGAGCGGTACCCCGTGGCGGTGCAGTGACCGGCCGGCGGTCAGGTTGGGTCCCGCTCCCGGCCCGTATGTCAGCCAGCTGAGCGGTACCCCGTGGTGGTGCAGTGACCGGCCGGCGGTCAGGTTGGGTCACACTCCCGGCCCGTATGTCAGCCAGCTGAGCGGTACCCCGTGGTGGTGCAGTGACCGGCCGGCGGTCAGGTTTGGCCACGCTCCCGGCCCGTATGTCAGCCAAGTGAGCGGTACCCCGTGGTGGTGCAGTGACCGGCTGGCGGTCAGGTTGGGTCACACTCCCGGCCCGTATGTCAGTCAGCTGAGCGGTACCCCGTGGTGGTGTAGTGACCGGCCGGCGGTCAGGTTGGGTCACACTCCGGCCCGTATGTCAGCCAGCTGAGCGGTACCCCGTGGTGGTGCAGTGACCGGCCGGCGGTCAGGTTTGGCCACGCTCCCGGCCCGTATGTCAGCCAGGTGAGCGGTACCCCGTGGTGGTGTAGTGACCGGCTGGCGGTCAGGTTGGGCCACGCTCCCGGCCCGTATGTCAGCCTAATAAGCGGTACCCCGTGGTGGTGCAGTGACCGGCCGGCGGTCAGGTTGGGTCACACTCCCGGCCCGTATGTCAGCCAGCTGAGCGGTACCCGGTGGTGGTGCAGTGACCGGCCGGGTCAGGTTGGGTCCCGCTCCCGGCCCGTATGTCAGCCAGCTGATCGGCCCGTGGCGGTCGGGCAGACCGCGGTGTTTGTCCAGTGGTGCAGTAGCGAGCAGTGAGTGACTGACAAGCGCTGTCGTGGCTGTCATCGGGGTAGCGAGGTTCTCACAGGGTCTTAGTGACCCTGCGAAAGCGAGCCTCTGTCGGCAGCCAGCAAGCGCTTCTTCGGCGTCATACTGGAGGCCTAGAACTAGACATATCACGAAAAGCATGAAATTCTAAGCTTAGTTTGGGAAAACTCATCCAGTAATAGAACAGCAAATGTCACTGCCCCTCAGACCAGGTTGGTTTAATAGCGATTTCCGACATATCTGGCGCCGTAATGAATATCTGAAGTTGAACACCTTACACGGATCTATACGGCGTTCGCCAAGAAAGACAGAGTACGCCAAGATGGCTCCCAGCACAGCAGTGGTTGAATCAACAACATGGAGCAGGTTGCGTCCATCATCAGTGGTGGGGACGAGTGGTCTAGGGGTAAGATGCTCGTCTCACAATCGAAAGGTTGTGGGTTCGAGTCTCACCTGTCGCTACTCTTCGCCCGCGACCAATCGGCGTGAGAGATTGGCGACGCTACATGACTCAACGGTCGACGTGCCGTAAAACCAATAACCATAACATCATCAGTGGTGCCAAGAGAGGGAGGCGGCCGGCTTCCCCTGGAGCGGCCCCTGGTTCCGCCCGTGCGCCGATATCGGTCGGCGCTCATGGGGCCGGTGACCGCGACCGAGCGCCGCAGGGCAGGCGTGACCTGCGAGTGTCTAGTGACGTCAGTGCTCGGCCGCAAGCGGGGAATGACGCCGCCGAGGCTGCTGTCGCGAACGAGGCCGAGCTGGCGCGCGGCTAACCCTGCCCCGCCCCGCCCAGCCAAGCGACGCCGACCCAGTGTCGGTGGGCGCCGCAGTCGTCACCAACGCCGCCGATCCAGAACGCTCGGTACCAGCGCCAGGTGATGTACCAGGAGAACGATATAAGTAAGCTGTGAGGGAAAAGGGCGGCTTTTTGGCCGGTTCAGTGTTGGGTGTGCTGACGTCCGGACACGATGAAGACATGTCAATTCCAGTCTAACAATGCAATGGACTGCTGGGGACGACAGCGTATCATACCTCCACAGGTCATAATTTCCACAGCTCATAACCTCCACAAATTCAACATGCCCAAAAGGGTCGTAACCTCCACAGCTCATAACCTCCACAGCTCACAACCTCCACAACTCCGAAGCAGTCATAACCTCCACAGCTCGCAACCTCCACAACTCCGAAGCGGTCGTAACCTCCACAACTCACAACCTCCACAACTCAGAAGCGCTCATAACCTCCACGGCTCACAATCTCCACAACTGGGACAGCGGCTATGATACACCTCCGCTGGGGACAGTTAGCCTAGTGGACGGCACGGTAGCGAACTGCACGGAATGGTCGCGCAACTGACTGGGATTGCCGCGGGCGATCACGTGGCAATGGACGGTGTGTTTGTTTGTGGTTGTGTGCATGTTTGTGTCTCCGACTCCATTGCTGCCAACCGATTGGACGGTGTGTCGGCATGTCTGTTGCTGCCTATCGGTGAGTCATAACAAGGACAGCCTAATTACCGAGCAATCGTTCGTCATGACTAATCTGTCCGCCCATGTGATTGACGGTAATTTCACGGTGCCTGCTGGTGGCCGATCGCCGGCCACTGTATCTCCGCGACCGACACGCCTGCCTGATGACGACAGCATGTGCTGCCGTCTTCGTCCGCCGTCTGCGTTACTGCGGTGCTCTGCGTGGAGGGAAAAGAGAAGATAAGCGCGATTTGAGATTTAAAATATTTGAAATGCTAACTAATTGTACATTGGATAGCGAATCACGTTTCTAATCTGGGCTGACATCGGCAATCACATGAACACCAGCTTTATCAAACGTTCATCAAGGCATGGCATCACACATGTGTTTGTTCTCCACTTTGTGTGCTCCGCAATGGCTGTCGAACGGCGGAGAAATGAGTCCTTCATCAATTAACCCTAGCGAAGCTAAATTGTCACCATATAGTCGGTGGCCTTGATTTGCTCTGTTCGTGCGTGAAAATTAATTTAGGCGTGTGTCTGAGGCCATCCACAAGGAAAACAAAATTGAACCTTGGAGCCAGTCCCCGTCCCCGTCCGAAAAGTCACGTCCAGTTAGCCGTTCGGTGCCGTCCGGATGATCTTTCAAACACCGAGGATTCTATCCCGGACGGGCAGAATATTTTTCGGACACTTGGTCGTGTGCGTGGTGTATGTTGAATTTGGCCAGACTCCCACCGCATTGGTGATGTCGGATGTTGCTATGTTGCTGTGGTGTGGTTATGTGATGGTTTGAGGTAGGATATAGTGACGCAAGGAACATTGCCCTAAAGAGAGTAGACAAGAAGGGAATAATAGAGTTGGCTTGAAGAGAGTCGACGGGAAGCGCAGTTGATTGGACAGTGCCTGCTTGGGGTATGGGGTTTGTAGGAGTGTGTTGGGAATGGGATATCGTCACAGAACAGCTTATATCATTTCAAGAACAGATTGTACACTTTATGGAACGTTGTTTTTGCCAGTTTTCTTTTTGTAACACTATTTGTTTTATTTCTTTCTTATGCTTGTTTTTAAGCTCTTGATTAGTGTTTTCTTTTTTAATGTATCTTTTCACCTGTTTTGTCTCGTTCCCTTTTTCTTTTTCATATCACAAGTCATGAATATTGCGTGTAGTTGAAAGAAAGTGGAAGATATGTTCGTGTAATGTTGGATGGTAATCTTTGAGGAGAGTGGTGATGCTCTGCGGCATGTTGTTTGTGGTTCAGTAGCTTATGATACGTTGTCTCTCATTGGTGCACTTGGTGCTGTGTATGAGTATGTGTTTGATGGCAAGCAGTTGGTGACACGTGGTGGCCTGTGGTGGGCGGTTTAGTTTGAGTTTGTGTCCTATGCGGTAAGCGTGTAAGTGTACGCTCCTTATATCTGTTGTTTTTATTCATAGTGTTGCAGTGTTCGCGTTTGGGGTGTATTTCGTGGAGTTGTTGTTGGTTGGTTCTTGGTTTCACGACACGTCGACCGTTGAGTCATGTAGCGTCGCCAATCTCTCACGCCGATTGGCCGCGGGCGAAGAGTAGCGACAGGTGAGACTCGAACCCACAACCTTTCGATTGTGAGATGGGCAACTTACCTCTAGACTACTCGTCCCCGTGGAGTTGTTATTGCGGTGGCCCATGTTTGTTGAATGCGTTTGTTGATTGCCTGGTGAATTGTGGGGTAATAATCAGTTTGCAAGTCGAGGCAGTGTATGGTTTGTTGCAATGTTGTGGCTAGGTTTGCTTCGGTCTCTGCGTGTTCGTTGTCGTGTATATTTCGGTGGCTTGGAATCTACAGCAATGCCTCTGTTCCCGTCTGCTGGGGGGTACAGCACTGCCGCTGTTCCCGTCTGCTGGGGTGTACAGCACTGCCGCTGTTCCCGTCTGCTGGGGGTACAGCACTGCCGCTGTTCCCGTCTGCTGGGGTGTGTGATTTGATGCCGTGGGGGTAGATAATGTAATTTGGGTATTGCGAAATGAATTGCCGAAAAGGTTGTATTTATGTCGGTGTAGGCGTGCTTCGGTTTGTCTATGATACAGTATGTTGTGGGTGTTTGGTGTTTCCGCCATGCAGTGGTTAGTGGGAGTGGTTGCGAGATGGGAAGAGTGATGTGGAGATTGTTTGCGTGTAGTTGTATTCGGCATCCTATTGTTGTCTTGAGTGGCGGTGCTTTCATAAGGTGGTGTTTGCGTTTGGTGATAATTTTAAGCGCTTGAGTATACGGGTGTTTTCTAACGAGTTGTATTTTGTAGTGGTACCTATAGTAAGTGCTTCTGTGCGTCTGTGTTGTAGTTGTGGTATGCGGTTGTAAATGTGAAGTGAGTGGGTTGGTGATGTTCTGAATGCTCCTGTTGCAAGTTCGAGACATTGATTTTGAATTCTGTCGATAATTTGGGGAGTTGTAGGAGCAGTGTTTTCGAAAAATGGCGATCCGAAGTCCAAGCTTGGCTGAATAGTTGATTTGTATGGTGTCAGGGGGGGTCATGGTGTCATGGGGGTCGTAGTGATCGACGCATGATTCACGAAGCGTCGCATGATATTCCATCAGCCTGGAGGCTGCAAGGGTACACATATTGTAGCGAAAAGCCGGCGTTGAAAATCGTTATTTTAAGCGTTGCATAGTTACAGAATATACATACATATTTAATATAATTAATGTAACGTCATTCATGTAATCCTTGTCACGGGTATGCTGCACCAACATTTATGTTGACGTGCGGGCACGATGCGACTGGGGAGCCGAAAAAGAGCATCGAAGTTCTACCAGACGTACGGTAGATTCGATGTCCATTATAATTTTTGGCTGGTTTTCATACGCCTCAAAAGCATGGCGGAAGTGGCTCAGTGGCTAAGATGTTGCACTCTGGATTCAGAAGTCCCGGGTTGAACGCTCGTACTACTCAGGGAAGCTCCCAATCCCCCGGGCACATATCATGCGTAGGCCATTCATTTGCGGACTGCCATGGTACACGTCTTACTAGGGGTGGCTGTTGCGAGCCTCGAACACACGTCCCTTCGATTGCGAGTCAGCTAAGAAGACCAGCGTGCTAACCTGACCACGTCACACTTCACCCAGGCATCAGCCGGACACCGTCCTGACCACGTGACACTTTACCCAGGCATCGGCCGGACCACGTGACAGCCGTCGCGGGCATCACAAAACGGCCGGCGCCCGCGCTACGGTCGCCCACCATCGCGTCGGGGGCGCGCACACACACACACACACACTCTCGCCGGTCACGTGCCCATCCGCCTTCGGGCGCGACACCGTCACATGACCACCCTGGTGTCTCCAGGCGCGATCAGGTCACGTGACGACTCGTGTCCGGGCGCGATCAGGTCACGTGGCCACCAGTGCGTCACCAGGCGCGATCAGGTCACGTGACGACTCGTGTCCGGGCGCGATCAGGTCACGTGGCCACCAGTGCGTCACCAGGCGCGTTCATGTCTCGTCACCACCCGCCTGCGGTCGCGGGCACGTCACGCGCGCTTTCCCTTCTTCTTCTTGTGTTTTCGCGACTGTCCGGCGTCCAGGCCGCTCTGGAACTCTGACAGGTCGGAGGCCTGCGGGATTCTGACCCGAGAGGTGGCGCCCGGCGGCCGCTCGAAACTGCCGACACGTCAGACAGCGTCACTGGCGAGCCGTCACCGCCGCGGGGCACAGGTCAGACGGGTCAGGCACGAGGCGCAGCGACATGGCTGGGCATCCGGGCGATCTGGACCTCTGGCGAGCCGTCACCGCCGCGGGGCACAGGTCAGACGGGTCAGGCACGAGGCGCAGCGACATGGCCGGGGATCCGGGCGATCTGGACCTCTGGCGAGCCGTCACCGCCGCGGGGCACAGGTCAGACGGGTCAGGCTCGAGGCGCAGCGACATGGCTGGGCATCCGGGCGATCTGGACCCCTGGCGAGCCGTCACCGCCGCGGGGCACAGGTCAGACGGGTCAGGCACGAGGCGCAGCGACATGGCTGGGCATCCGGGCGATCTGGACCTCTGGCGAGCCGTCACCGCCGCGGGGCACAGGTCAGACGGGTCGGGGCACAGGTCAGACGGGTCAGGCACGAGGCGCAGCGACATGGCTGGGCATCCGGGCGATCTGGACCTCTGGCGAGCCGTCACCGCCGCGGGGCACAGGTCAGACGGGTCAGGCACGAGGCGCAGCGACATGCCCGGGGATCCGGGCGATCTGGACCCATGGCGAGCCGTCACCGCCGCGGAGCACAGGTCAGACGGGTCAGGCACGAGGCGCAGCGACATGGCTGGGCATCCGGGCGATCTGGACCCCTGGCGAGCCGTCACCGCCGCGGGGCACAGGTCAGACGGGTCAGGCACGAGGCGCAGCGACATGCCCGGGGATCCGGGCGATCTGGACCCCTGGCGAGCCGTCACCGCCGCGGGGCACAGGTCAGACGGGTCAGGCACGAGGCGCAGCGACATGGCTGGGCATCCGGGCGATCTGGACCCCTGGCGAGCCGTCACCGCCGCGGGGCACAGGTCAGACGGGTCAGGCACGAGGCGCAGCGACATGGCTGGGCATCCGGGCGATCTGGACCCCTGGCGAGCCGTCACCGCCGCGGGGCACAGGTCAGACGGGTCAGGCACGAGGCGCAGCGACATGGCTGGGCATCCGGGCGATCCGGACCCCTGGTTGGTACCATGTTAATGTTACTTTGTTATTTTCCCTAGACAATCTGAAAATATGTCTTCAAAGTAAGGACGTGGACGCTCTGGCTCCGTAATAGATCTCCAGCTTTGGGCAGCGACGTCACAGTGACGGGTTAAAAACGGATCTCGAATAGCATAGCACAGGACCGAATATAATGGGAGCAGAGCAGAATAGGACAGAATACGGCAGAGCAGGACGGAGTGTGACAGGACGGCAGATCGGCACACAATGTATGGAGCGGCCAACGACGGGACAGGGCTGAGGGACACCAGAATATAGTAATGGACCACAGGGTTGTTGAGGACATGACAACACAGCAGAACAGAACAGGACGGGGGAGAGCAACATGACAGATCGGACAAGGATTAGGCGGAAAATAAAATAGCAGAACAGAGCAAAAAAGAGCAGAACAGAACCGGCAAGGACGGGAAAGAATATATGGTGGGAACGGGCATAGCATGACGGAACAGACGGAATAGACGACAACAAAGCAGCATAGACAAAGACGAAACAAGGGAAGAGCAGAGTAGAACATAAAACAAACAAGGACGGGACGGAACACAGCAGAGCAGAAGATAATCGATACAGACATCAGACCAGACCAGAGCAGGACATGGCAGAGTGGTTCAGACAGTGGTCGCCACACAAACATCAGACCAGAGCAGGGCTGGGCAGAGCAGAGCAGAAGATGATCGATACAGACATCAGACATCAGACCAGACCAGAGCATGGCAGAGTGGTTCAGACAATGGCCGCCACACAACAGAGGCGGCGATAACCAGCTGGCGGCCGCCCGTGCCGCCCTCAACACAGATACAGACATCAGACCAGACCAGACCAGAGCATGGCAGAGTGGTTCAGACAATGGCCGCCACACAACAGAGGCGGCGATAACCAGCTGGCGGCCGCCCGTGCCGCCCTCAACACAGATACAGACATCAGACATCAGACCAGACCAGACCATGGCAGAGCGGTTCAGACAATGGCCGCCACACAACAGAGGCGGCGATAACCAGCTGGCGGCCGCCCGTGCCGCCCTCAACACAGATCCCGGCGTGGGCGGCGACTTTGAGCCGGGTAAGGCGATTAGCAGGCGTACCGTGTCACCGGCCGCTCCATCAGGGAACCGCCTGTCACAATACCCGTGTCACAGCGGCCATCAGTGGCGATAATGACGGGGCGACACGTGGGGAGGGCGGTCAACGGCGCCGTGTACGCCTGGGGTATCAATGGTGACTCGAGCGGCGACGGGGAGGGGGGGGACGACACGTTAAGGGAAGGAGGAAGTATGATGAGTGAAGGAGTCGCAGGGAGCGAATAGTGGAGCCTTGCGCGATGGAGGGAGACTGCATGTGAAGGAAAGGCGATGATGTGTGCAGAAGTCGCACGGAGCGAAGAGTGGAGGCTCATGAAATGAGTGCGGCACGTGAAGGAACGAGGACTGATGGTGCGTGGAGGAGCCAACGACGGCACGAAGTACCGCATTCGTTTGGCCTCAGTTCGGTGTCTGACAAGCCGACAACCAAACTTCGACAGCACGTTGTCTTGCGACCACCAGCCTACAACCGACAACTTCTCAAACGTCTCCGCCGCCCGACCGGGGCCCCTCGCCGGCCGCGGTCACGTGACCCGGACGGGCGTGACGTCACGGTCGTCTGACGACTTGCCGCGACAGCGCGACAAGGTAATTAGCGGGCCGAGCGCGCTCGGTGTGGTCGCACTCCGCGCCGGCGAGTCGGCGGCAAAAAGAGGGCCCTGATGTCCGTCGCCGATACGCGCTGCCGTCGCCTGGACTAACGATGGGTAGGACGCTTGCTGACGCACACAACCGCTGCCGGCGGTGGTGCGGAAATTGCAGGCCACAGCGCAACCTCTGCGGCCGCTGCCTGACATTGGACAGGTGCAGACCGGGAATGAGATGCGCGTTCCTGCCACGCCGGTTAGTTCTACGTATTCAGGGATAAATTATTCGTGAAATAGGGCGGAATATACCACTTTCTGAACATTCAATCGGCATCCTGATCCTTGCTGCATGCTTATTAACTCTTCGTGTCTCCTTTCTAACAGTATCTCGTTTATAAGTAGAATATGTATGCTGTCGATAAGGAATGGTGATTCACATTTTTGTGATACACTTTTCAACATTTCGCAATGCAATTTCAGTTAAAGGGATTACCTACAACGTGATATGGCATACAATACGAGTGTATAGCATATTTATTATTCTCCCTATCCCGAATATAGCTCTTCTTAAATTATGAATCTCAAAACAAATGATGAAGGTAGTCATAAGTACCTACGCCATTGGCTCAAATTTGAGTATGAAAGACATCAAAAGCATTTTAAATGACACTAATTCCATGGCAAATTTCGACATCCTTCTGTGCTCGTTTTAACATCTCACACCTAACGAAAAACCATTATTTTAACCCTGTACGTATTACATGCATTATATACGCATCCGTGCGGCGTGTTTATTGCGAGCTCTGTGCGTGTTGGTGCGCTATTATTCAGTCCCGTTCGCGGTGCGACAATGCATCATTATCTCGCGAGCTTCCCGTCCTTCGATCTCGATGAAAATGTCACGATCTCCGGTGCTGATCAGCCCAGCGTGCGCCATTGCTTATCTCGACTAATATCACGATCTCCGGTGCTGATCAGCCCAGCGTGCGCCATTGCTTATCTCGACTAATGTCACGATCTCCGGTGCTGATCAGCCCAGCATGCGCCATTGCTTATCTCGACTAATGTCACGATCTCCGGTGCTGATCAGCCCAGCGTGCGCCATTGCTTATCTCGACAAAAAAATGTGCCACTTCAGTCGCTTTTAATTTAACATTATGGATATCAAAGCTCGCATCATCTTCCCAAAAAATGCGCCCGTCAAGTAGCTACCGAAAACTTGACAGAACTGTATGTTTGCCCAAATGGAATCTGCGTTGAAATAACCATGCCGGCTCAAACCCACTTGCTCGCGTTTTTATAGCACTTACTCAAAATGGGCAATTGGGTTCTACAATTCAATCCAACACGTCCGTGCCGCAACTCATCTACTTTTTTAACACGAACACTCCACAAAAAATGATTCCCCTCTGCAGTATCGGGTCGGCCGGCGGAGTGCAGGTGTGTCGGTGGAGGAGTGTCGCACCGACGAGCGACACTCGTCACCGGTGGAGGAGTGTCGCACCGACGAGCGACACGGCACGGCACCACAGCAGCTGAGTCCAAATGGATCCACAACAGGTGGATCCAAATGGGAGGCGGCTGCCTGTGTGGTCGCTGCGTTCATTTCCATTTTCATTGAGCTCGGTTATCATCGGCGGGCGCGTGGAGAGGTTGGTAGGTGGGTCGGTAAGAATATGTCTACATAAATGGGTGCATGGGTAATTGGCAGCTAAATGGGTGGGAAAATGGGCAAGTATCTGCGACACCAGACGTACAAATAGGTAGATGGGCAGATGCGGGATACATTGGTAGGTGGGTGTGTGAATGGACAGTACAAGTATGAATAGTGGTTTGGTGGGTAAATGCATGGATAGGTAAACGTGAGATATGTGATTAGGTGAGTGTGTGAATGGCTGGTACAGTGGTCGGTGGGTAAAACAATGGTTAGGTAGTTGAGCAGATGAAGGGTATGTGGGGTAGGTGAGCGTGTGATGGGATGTACAAGGGTTTGTAGGTATATGTATTGATAGGTAGATGGGCCCATGCCCTGAAATTTAGAAATTTACGTGGAAGACAGCACCTATGAGGAACTTCGCTCGACCTGTGGGCGGTTCCAAGAAATGTCGCAATACAACTGGTTGCCAAGTCTTCGCCGTAGTCGATTCCTGGCATCAGCGCCAGCATAATCTTCATAGGAGATGAGGTGTTCCTCTATATCAATAGCAACTTTTGGCAGAATTTTCCCTATCATATTGCCGAATTTCTTTGACGTCATGAAGGGTTTTGACGTATTCGCCCACTAACCTTAACGCTTCAAAAAAGGAAATCGAAGACAGCGGTGGGCAGATTCGGGATATGTGGGTAGGGGAGTATGTGAATGGACAGTACAAGGGTCGGTGGGCGAATATATGGATGAGCGCATGGGCAGATGCGGGGTAAGTGCATAGGAGAATATGAATGAACAGTAGAAGGGTTAGTGAGTAAATGTATGAATAGGCAGATGGGCAGATGCGGGATATGCGAGTAGGTGAACGTGTAAATGGACAGCACAAGGGTTGGTGAGTAAACATATGGATAGGTGGATGGGCAGATGTGGGCTATACGGCTAGGTGAGCTTGTCGATGGATGGTACTAGGGTCGGTGGTCACACACAGCTCGATGGGTGTACGGTGACGGCCGGGGTCGGCGGCGACGGTCACCACAGTCCCGCGCTACTGACCGTTTCCGGCGCGCCTGACCGCCGGGGTCGGCGGCCCGCCAGCGGCCCAGCGCCGTCGGCGTCTCGCGCAGACAGAGGCTCTTGGCGTAGTGGCCCAGGTGGAGTGTGCGCACCGACAGCATCGACTTCATCTCGGCCGGATAGGTGGCGTACGCGCGCGTCAGAGACGTGAAGGCTGTGCGCAGAGATGTTGGGTCGGTCAGGTCACAGTCGGGTCACAATTGGCATTGCAGTGGATTACACAGGCAGGCAAGGCGACTTATAATTTATAACGTACATATTTAGGCTTCCAAGTAAGCACACAAAAGCAACTCACCAGGACGGAACATTAGTAGTAGCATGGGAAACACTGTGCATACTGAGGCTTATTAATCAAACAAACACTGAGGCTTATTAATCAATATCTCACCGCAAGAAGACCGTCAAATAACAACATCCAACTACTTAGTCAAACAGGTCATCAATATTGAACAATATGCTCCCTAACAGATTCTAACACCGATATATTTGCACGCGGTCCTTTTAATCCCTCGGTTAACTTTATGGCCGCTTCATCTGGAAACAAATACTGATAAATACAAAAAAAAACAAATACAAACAAAACACTCGGTCCCACGTTCCTTTCTCCTGCGGTGGTGCTCGATTGTGAAGGCTGGCTTGGTTGGCTCGAGCCACCTGTGACTAATTCTTGCACCGCAGTTCTCAGTGTGCCACCCACGGATATCAGACAATAGCTACCCGTAGCGAGAGATACAAGCGCTATATCTGCACTAAAAAAGTTCAACTTATTTTACAAAAACACGGTGTTCGTCTCGAACGGAAACGCCAGTAGGATGGAAGATCACACTGCTCAAACACAGTACCAACAACTCAAAAATTGAAATGGAAAAACGTGTTGTTTCACCTTATACCTAAATGACTTCGTGTCCTTGACTATTCATGTCCAACGACTATTCATGCTCCTTGTTGAAAAATTCCAAACCTCGATTTTGATCAATTCACTTTCCGAACCCTGTGTAGTTATAAATATTGTAGACCAGCGCAAGAAAAACTTTCATCCCTTTAACGGTCAAGATTCGCGGGGTGTACGACACCTCCAGAACACCTCTATCGCGACTACTGGAGATGGATGAGTGGCAGCAACAAAACCTCATCCCTTTATCGGCTAATAATCGTAGAGTGTATGACACCACGAGCACTTCTATCGCGACCACCAAATAATAACGAACGGGAGCAGCTCTGCAAGTGACATTACGTCCTTTGCAGATCGTTTAGATGAAGCTGGTCAAATCATTTCTGGTCACTGAGCTACTAGACATCCCGCTCGGGAAATGTTGACTAGGTCACCAGGCGACCAGACAGGTGACCCGCCATGGAGGATCAAAGGGTGGAACGTCAGCATACAGTTCGGGTCGCGCCAGACTGCCGGCACACACCGCACCGGCCACGTCCCGCTATTCTACCTCGGCTGGGTGACGGAACTGTAATGGGCGCCGACCGACCGCGCCTCGTCCTGGGCTTCAGTGCGCACAGACTGGTTCTGGGCTTTAGCGCGGACCGACTGGTCATGTAGCGCCTCGTCCTGGACCGACATGCTGGTTAAATACCCTCCAACGGCTGAGCTACTCCCGGCTCGCGTGGCGCACCCACACAGACACACCCCACACAGCCACATGCACACCGGGCCGCAGCCAGCACCTCTCCCGGCCAGCGCCCCGCACAGCCACGTGCACACCGAGCCACAGCCCGCACCTCTCCCGGCCAGCGCCCCGCACAGCCACATGCACACCGAGCCACAGCCCGCACCTCTCCCGGCCAGCGCCCCGCACAGCCCAGCCACGTGCACACCGAGCCACAGCCCGCACCTCTCCCGGCCAGCGCCCCGCACAGCCCAGCCACATGCACACCGAGCCACAGCCAGCACCTCTCCTGGCCAGCGCCCCGCACAGCCACATGCACACCGAGCCACAGCCAGCACCTCTCCTGGCCAGCGCCCCGCACAGCCACGTACACACCGAGCCACAGCCAGCACCTCTCCTGGCCAGCGCCCCGCACAGCCCAGCCACATGCACACCGAGCCACAGCCAGCACCTCTCCCGGCCAGCGCCCCGCACAGCCACATGCACACCGAGCCACAGCCAGCACCTCTCCTGGCCAGCGCCCCGCACAGCCACGTGCACACCGGGCCACAGCCAGCACCTTTCCTGGCCAGCGCCCCGCACAGCCACGTGCACACCGGGCCACAGCCAGCACCTTTCCTGGCCAGCGCCCCGCACAGCCCAGCCACGTGCACACCGAGCCACAGCCAGCACCTCTCCCGGCCAGCGCCCCGCACAGCCCAGCCACGTGCACACCGAGCCACAGCCCGCACCTCTCCCGGCCAGCGCCCCGCACAGCCCAGCCACGTGCACACCGAGCCACAGCCAGCACCTCTCCCGGCCAGCGCCCCGCACAGCCCAGCCACGTGCACACCGAGCCACAGCCCGCACCTCTCCCGGCCAGCGCCCCGCACAGCCCAGCCACCCCGCCAGCCACGTGCACACCGAGCCCAGCAGCCAGCACCTCTCCCGGCCAGCGCCCCGCACAGCCCAGCCACGTGCACACCGAGCCACAGCCCGCACCTTTCCTGGCCATGTCGAGCAGGTGCCGGTCCTGCGCCACCGTCTCCTCCATCACCAGCTGCAGCTGGGTGGCGGCCGCCTCCACCGCGCCGCCGCGCCGGCCAGAGGGCGCCACCAGCGACGCCAGGATCGTCTCCACGCTCAGGTCGCACACACTGCCGGCGGCGAGGCGGGTGAGGCGCCACGACGCCACGACGCTGAGCGTGCTCATGACTGCATTTGCATCACATCACGGGGCGGCGGGAGAGCCACATTGTCGACAGGGGCGTCCAGATCCGAGCTGCCAGCAGCGCTGGCCTGACACCACCCCATCACCAGAGTTAGAAAATAGCCTGACCCTGGATTTTGGCATCCTGAGCATCATCCTTTCCATCAAATTATCCTCTCACATTTCTCATTTTGATGCTGAATGGTGTTGTTTGACAATTCACTGATATGTGATAGTGTTCAAGATTCACTGGGAAGTGCAAGCTGATATTCTGATCTCACAGGTTTGAAGGAAAATATCATCTCCGTATTCGACTACCCAAGAACCGTCTTCTTCACATCCAGGATTACAAAGCACAAATTCAGCCCTGCTCATCACTGATCTGAAACCATTCAACAGCCAGCTGATGTGAGACCACTCCACCACTGACCTGGGACCACCTCACAACTGATCTGAGACCACCACACTAATCCGATACCACCCTACTACTAATCTGAAACCATCTCACTACCGATCTGACACCACCCGCCACTGATCTGAGACCACCCGCCACTGATCTGAGACCACCCCACTACTGACCGAGATCCCTCCCCACTACTGACCTGAGACCACCCCACTACTAATTTGAGACCACCCAACTACTAATCTGAGACAACCCCAATACCCTCTCCACCAATGACCTGCGACCACCGCACCGCTGACCTCAAACCATCTCACTACTGACCTGAGACCCCTCCCCACACCACTGACCTGATATCACTCTCCCACTGACCTGAGGCACCTCTCCACCACTGACCTGAGACCACCTTTCCTCAGCAGGTCCACGAGGCCCGTCTCGGCCGGCGTGAGCAGCACCAGGGCGGCGCCACCTCCGCCGGCGCGTGCCGTCCGACCCACTCGGTGCACATAGTCGGCCGGCCGGCACGGCGGCGTGTGCTGCACGATCCAGTGTACCCGCGGCAGGTCCACACCGCGCGCGGCCACGTCCTGTGGAGAGAGGAGATCTAATGTACCCGCGGCAGGTCCACACCACGTCCTGGGGAGAGGAGCTGGGGAGGGGAGATCCAGTGTACCCGCGGCAGGTCCACACCGCCCGGCCACGTCCTGTGGAGAGAGGAGATCTAATGTACCCGCGGCAGGTCCACACCACGTCCTGGGGAGAGAGGAGATCTAATGTACCCGCGGCAGGTCCACACCACGTCCTGGGGAGAGAGGAGATCCCGTGTACCCGCGGCAGGTTCACACCACGTCCTGTGGAGAGGAGCTGGGGAGGGGAGATCCAGTGTACCCGCGGCAGGTCCACACCACGTCCTGGGGAGAGAGCAGCTGGGGAGGGGAGATCCAGTGTACCCGCGGCAGGTCCACACCACGTCCTGGGGAGAGAGCAGCTGGGGAGGGGAGATCCAGTGTACCCGCGGCAGGTCCACACCACGTCCTGGGGAGAGGAGCTGGGGAGAGAGAGATCCAGTGTACCCGCGGCAGGTCCACACCACGTCCTGGGGAGAGAGGAGCTGGGGAGGAGAGATCCAGTGTACCCGCGGCAGGTCCACACCACGTCCTGGGGAGAGCGGGAGATCCAGTGTACCCGCGGCAGGTCCACACCACGTCCTGGGGAGAGAGCAGCCGGGGAGGGGAGATCCAGTGTACCCGCGGCAGGCCCACACCACGTCCTGGGGAGATCCAGTGTACCCGCGGCAGGTCCACACCACGTCCTGGGGAGAGAGCAGCCGGGGAGGGGAGATCCAGTGTACCTGCGGCAGGTCCACACCCGCGGGCCACGTCCTGTGGAGAGGGAGATCTAATGTACCCGCGGCAGGTCCACACCACGTCCTGGGGGAGAGGAGATCCCATGTACCCGCGGCAGGTTCACACCACGTCCTGGGAGAGGAGCGAGGGGAGATCCCCCGCGGCAGGCCCACACCACGTCCTGGGGAGAGAGCAGCCGGGGAGGGGAGATCCAGTGTACTCGCGGCAGGTCCACACCGCGCGAGGCCACGTCCCGGGGAAGGCGGGCGGGTCACCACCTCAACCTAGCCAGATACGATCCCAACATCAGAATTCCAGGTTGCTTACTTGAGGACCAGAGCACCATCATTTCCTGCTATTTGTATCGCAAATGATGACACATATGGTGGTTGGTTGGTTATTGGTTTTACGACACGTCGACCGTTGAGCCATATAGCGTCGCCAATCTCTCACGCCGGTTGGTCGCGGGCGAAGAGTAGCGACAGGTGAGACTCGAACTCGACACATATGGTGCAAACGGGACAGATACCTGTACCATAATCCCCAGTGCGGTAGGGCACAGTGCTGTTGCCAGGTATGTCGGCCAAGTCACGTAACTCACCGCGACAAGGACCCGCCCATCCCCGCCTCTTACGGTGCAGATGAGGACTCCTGTTCGGGCGTTCCTGAAGTCGTTGAACACCCCGGTCCTGTCCTGTGGACGCAGCAGAAGCAACTCGTCACGGGTCGGCTACTCGGCGAGCCCCCCTTGTCTTCGCCAGACAAGGTCACGGGTCAAACGGTGGTCAAACTTGTGTGGCTTCACACAAGATGACACACGGCGCGAAATTTCAGCCTTTTACAGCGGGACAGAATAGTCGCATCCATTTCCCGCTCCGCAGCTTCGATATTATTCTGAACAATTTCACATCAAGGAAGGTTCGAAATGCTCTCCGTCCTCGTACATTCTCCATCTATGCAAGTGATTTTCAAGCTGACAAGTAGCATCTCAATTGTTATTCGCATCACAACATGGTCACCTCAGGATTATCTTTCCATTCAGTATAAAGTTTTGCATCCTGCAATTTGCCGAACAATTTGACCGAACCGAGTTCTTGCCTGAGTGCAGCTTACCTCCTCATAACGCCTGAACACAGCTCCGGCCAACAGCCGACACCGGACGCAGCATCCAGTTTATCACACAACACTGTGGCACAGGTCAGCTGTGCTGATCACACACGGGCGCTCGGCCCACTCACCAGGTGGTACCACCTGGACATCCAGCTTATCACACAACACTGTGGCACAGGTCAGCTGTGCTGATCACACACGGGCGCTCGGCCCACTCACCAGGTGGTACCACCTGGACATCCAGCTTATCACACAACACTGTGGCACAGGTCAGCTGTGCTGATCACACACGGGCGCTCGGCCCACTCACCAGGTGGTACCACCTGGACATCCAGCTTATCACACAACACTGTGGCACAGGTCAGCTCTGATGATCACACACGGGCGCTCGGCCCACTCACCAGGTGGTACCACCTGGACATCCAGCTTATCACACAACACTGTGGCACAGGTCAGCTCTGATGATCACACACGGGCGCTCGGCCCACTCACCAGGTGGTACCACCTGGACATCCAGCTTATCACACAACACTGTGGCACAGGTCAGCTGTGCTGATCACACACGGGCGCTCGGCCCACTCACCAGGTGGTACCACCTGGACACCTATTCCATCACCAGGTGACACCACCTGGACAGATGATCCCTCACCAGACGGCGCTACCCGGACGGTTCAACGATCAATCAGATCGATCAGTATTGTTACTGGCTGTTTGAACTCGCACACATAGTCTCCCGAAAGGAGAACCACATCATGGTCCATTTTCGCAAACTAAAAACGGAAAATGAACAACGCTTCGACTTACACTGAGTGGGACCAAAATACGATTGCCATCCTTGGTTTTCACACTGAAAGCAAACGGCCTGGCCGGTGTTGTCATTTGTCAGCGGCCTGGAAAGCACGGCCGTTTTCCCGCCGTCTGCGACATGTGTCCACTTTGCCGTACCTGTTGCGACATGCTGCCGTTTTCACGCCGTCTGCGACGCGTGTCCACTTTGCCGTACCTTTTGCGACATGCTGCCGTGGAGTCGGAACAGTCTGAGGTCGCCGACGCCGCGGCCGGGCAGACAGGACTCGAGCAGCGCGGCGTGGTAGTCCACCATGTCCTGGGTGTTCATGAACACCACCAACTTGCCCTCGTCCCGGCTCTGCAACGAAGCCGGCGGTCGGTGTGGCGCCGTGCCGAGCACACCGCACGACACGAGCCGGCTGCTGGACGGCTCGTGCCGGCCGGCACCAGCCAAGTGTGCTTCAGTTAGCTTAGCTGGGCGTAAGGATAGTAAACTAAAAGTATTATCCATGAAGAAATTGTTCTTTAGTTATTTGGGCTTTAAGGCGCGTTGACCAGAATTGACCATTCGCGCTCAAGGAAGAAATTGTGGGAGACAATGGAAGTGGAACAGTATTCAGCTGATTCCTTATCTCGAAATATATTCAAATTCCGTCTCCGATGACTACATTACTTGGGATTTGGAAGCTATCTCGATTTGAGATTGTATTTACTTGCATCGACGCCTAAAATCGCGAATTTCGACACACTGGAGCGCCGAATGTGGATTTCACATCGGCGCTCGTGGCCACGTTAACTCCGCACAACCGCTCACCAACTCCCTGAGCAGGAGTCTCAACCACCGCTCGTGCAGAAACCTACAGATGGACTTCGTGGATGCCAATGGTAATTGAAAGCTGAGCATATGGCAGAGTACGCGAGACGGTGTGTCCAAATTCAGAAGGTTGGGTGGTAAACTTAGCACGTGCGCCGAGGGGGCTCGCACTTAACGCGGTCCGGAGGGGAGGCGGATTCGGCCCCATAAGGTCTCAGACACTACTGAAGTCGGAATCACACAACTTGGAGGGTAGATTATGGTTGTAGTGAACTCGCTATAGCATAAATGTCATGGCCCTAGGTTAATGCCTTCAGGATCAAATGAGGTCGAGATGGGTCGGCACACCACACCACCGCACCGACAAACCTTTCGTGACCTCGAACGCTCGGCGGCCGGCTGGTGGGCAGGTCGGTCGACTTTGCACCCCACAGTTCTTATATTCACCAATGGATTTCAAAACAATTTCACATAGGATGCGCTTCTCAATTTCCACAAAGTCACAAGATTTCCTTCAAATCTCTCTGCAATGTTTCTGATCTATTTTTGTTTAAACAGAAGGGCTAGACAGATTCTACCATCCCCCTATCCAGGGCGCGTGCTAAGGGAAAACTAGCTACATCTCTAGTGAAAATACTTCCCATATGCACATATTTTATACTGGTCCAAACCAATTGCATCCTGATGATTATGGCTCATGCAATGTATGCCCATTACACATATATTTTGAAGTCCATAGTGTTTGCATGCACGACACGTAACTAGAATTACGGTGCACGGTTCATTTGAAGTTACTTATCCATCATCTCTTTTTCAAAATAAAATCTCGAATTACACAACTTGAATGTTCACATTAGCGTCAGATACCCAACTGAAAATATATGCTAACGTGCTGATAGATGAACATGGTTGACATGAGGCGGTTTCACGCGTGCACTAGCGGGAAGTAATCGTCATGACATCCCAATGGCGGGGTCAGGGCATAATAATTACGTTGATCTGAAAGCTTTTAGTCTGTAGATTGGACCAATTTATGATATCAATAAACAAACAGAGTAGGTTCAGTTACCTAATACGACAAGTTTGTGGACTAGTAACAGCTTGTTTATGCATAAACCCTGAAAATGTACACCCACATCCGCGCCTGGGACGTCATCTAGTCGGAAATCTGGAAGTCAGACAAAGCGAGCCTGACTTCGGAAGTAAACTCGATGACAACAGCTGTTTGTCGAATTCAGCGGTCTTGAAATGGCAAATTTTCCGAGCACTCGACCCCTCTGATCAATATCGCCAGCGAACTTCACCTGCAGTAAGTGATTGGCCCTTTATGATAGCTGGGACGAATCGTAATCCACGTCTCAAAATATGACATCATTATTTGTGCTCTGATTGCATCATTTACGGCTGAAATATGTCAGGCGAGCCAATAATCAAGTTTTTCTCAGATGCGCATATTTTGGATGTATTGCGTTTTTTTGGGTGCTGTAAACAATTCATGCTTTGTTCTTTCTTGCGTCTATGATATTCAAAGACAAGGATCAATTAATTGCCCTCCCCCACAGTAGGGATTATTCAGGTAGGAGTACAGCAACATTTAGAAACGGAGCCACGTATGGTGCGGTACAGCGGATGTTATTACAACTGTAAACAACCCGCTTGTAAAGTGGAGATAATTTAATATTTTCGGGAGCGTCAAGAGGGAATCGTAGCATCTGGAAATGATGTATTTCAATATTTATTCATAATACAGGTACCTGACAGCCATAAAATAAAACGCAAAAAGAAAAATATTCATCCGCAGGACATATACTACCATTTTCTCCCTGATATTGTATATTTGCTGGTAATCCAACGGCAAATTTATTTTCTATCAGACGACTCCTTACCTCCCGGCCATGGTGCCAAATGCGGCCAGATTGGCTAGTTGCTTCCGTGAATTGAGCGGCTTTTTCAAACAGTGCCACAATTTGAATATGTTGGTTGAGTTTAATATTGAATTTATTATTTCATAGTTAAAACTTCTTGAACATTCCATATATACAGATAAAGTACATATATTTCAATGATATGCCCTTCATACTAGACGAAGTCATCGACATTGCATCCCGGTGCTTATTGGCCGTCGTGAAAAGGGCTATTGTCATCACATATCTCACACCAGACAAAAGCATGCAGGGTCCGCAACGAATTTCCAGTTTCTCAGCTCCCCGCGAGCAGCCACATCGCCCCGAGTTCTCACCGCGCACTTCCAGAGGAGAAAGGCGGCCAGGACGACCATTCGGAGCTTAGCGGGCACAACCGCCACAAACTGGCGGAGCTGGCCCGGAGTTACGAGTTCGCCTTCGGCACCAGAGGTGGCGCCACCAGCAGATGCCACATCAATGAACGTGGGCTCACTAAGACTCAGGCCTGTAACATCGACTTCATTAAACAAATTATCAACCCATGCAACCATTATCCAGTGTGGCACCGCGCACATACACAGCAGACAACACACAGCAAACAGCAGCGCAACATAGACAACAGACAACACACATACACACCAGTGCAACATACACAGCAGACAACACACACACCAGTGCAACATACACAGCAGACAACACACAACACACACACACACACATACATCAGTGCAACATACACAACACAGCAGCGCAACATACACAGCAGACAACACACAACACACACATCAGTGCAACATACACAACAGACAACACACAACACACACATACATCAGTGCAACATAAACAAAACACAATACGCAGCACACATAAGCGCAACATACACAGCAGACAACACACACAACACACACACACACACAATCAGTGCAACATACACAGCAGACAACACACAGCACACAGCAGACAACACACACATCAGTGCAACATACACAGCAGACAACACACATCAGTGCAACATACACAGCACACAACACACAGCAGTGCAGCATACACAGCAGACAACACACAACACACACACGCATCAGTGCAACATACACAGCAGAAAACACAACACACACACCAGCACAACATACTGAGCAGACAGATCAGCAATTGGCTGTGCGGTGTAGCTTGGAGGACGTCGCACCGCGCCACACAACCAGGAGACGCGTCGCGCAATGCTGTTGCGATTGAACCATTTGCCACGCAGCATTGTGACATCTAGATCGTGAGAAGACAACATCAAAACGTGCGACAGGATTTCCGACTTCACCTCCGGGCTTACAATGAAGCCAGGATGCTTCAGATGCATCAATGGTTGGTTATTAGGGTTTAGGGCGCATCAACTGCATTGGTTATACAGCGCCCATTTCAGATGCATCAAACGAATTTACATAAACATGAGTGCAATCGAACTATGACGTAAGGCAGTGTTCCCGGCTAAATTGAGGCGAAGCAATTTAACAAGTGGCACAAAGGCAACTGCACTACTCTGTCTCCATCTCATACCCGCCAACTGGGTCCCAACGGCCTGCGTGTGCCAATGCCAGGTCAGCGGAGCGCCGACCTTGCGAATCCGCCGTAAAGCTGAGCACCGCAGAGGGCCCAAAGAAATAACGTGTCCTCTCAGACAAATTTGGCGGCCAATCAGAAATGTGATCAATAAACATGGTATTAAACACGAAGCTAGTCAAACTATCTCGCGACCTCATCGTCGCAGCTCCGCATCCTATGGTGCTTGCGCTGCAGCATAGCCCGCGGCACTTCATCCCGACCGCGACTCAGCGCGGACCGGGACTCAGCACGGACCGTGACTCAGTTCGGACGGCGACTCAGCGCGGACCGTGACTCAGTTCGGACCGGGACTCAGCGCGGACCGGCACTCAGCAAGGGTCGGGATTCAGCGTGGACCGTGACGCAGCACCGGCCGGGATTCAGCGCGGACGGACTCAGCCCGGGCCGGGATTCAGCGCGGACGGACTCAGCCCGGGCCGGGATTCAGCGCGGACGGCGACTAAGCTCGGGCCAGGATCCAGTGCGGACCGCGACCCAGCCGAGGCCGGCCCCCACGGCGTTACGCACCGGCCAGATGTTTGACGCGGTCGTCCAGCGTGGCGGACAGCATGATGGTCTGCAGCGGGCCGGCGGTCCGCTCCGTCCTCTGCTCTCTGATCGCCTCCACCACGCTGCCGGCACAGCAGCACCGAGTACAGCTCACGTGCCGACACAGCAGCACCGAGTACAGCTCACGTGCCGACACAGCAGCACCGAGTACAGCTCACGTGACGACACAGCAGCACCGAGTACAGCTCACGTGCCGACACAGCAGCACCGAGTACAGCTCACGTGACGACACAGCAGCACCGAGTACAGCTCACGTGTCGACACAGCAGCACCGAGTACAGCTCACGAGTCGACACAGCAGCACCGAGTACAGCTCACGTGTCGACACAGCAGCACCGAGTACAGCTCACGTGTCGACACAGCAGCACCGAGTACAGCTCACGTACAGCAGCACCGAGTACAGCTCACGTGTCGACACAGCAGCACCGAGTACAGCACACGTGCCGACACAGCAGCACCGAGTACAGCTCACGTGTCGAAACAGCAGCACCGAGTACTGCTAACGTGCCGGCACAGCAGCACCAAGTACAGCTCACGTGACGACACAGCAGCACCGAGTACTGCTCACGTGTCGACACAGCAGCACCGAGTACAGCTCACGTGCCGACACAGCAGCACCGAGTACAGCTCACGTGCCGGCACAGCAGCACCGAGTACAGCTCACGTGACGACACAGCAGCACCGAGTACAGCTCACGTGACGACACAGCAGCACCGAGTACAGCTCACGTGTCGACACAGCAGCACCGAGTACAGCTCACGAGTCGACACAGCAGCACCGAGTACAGCTCACGTGTCGACACAGCAGCACCGAGTACAGCTCACGTGTCGACACAGCAGCACCGAGTACAGCTCACGTGTCGACACAGCAGCACCGAGTACAGCTCACGAGTCGACACAGCAGCACCGAGTACAGCTCACGTACAGCAGCACCGATTACAGCTCACGTGTCGACACAGCAGCACCGAGTACAGCTCACGTGTCGACACAGCAGCACCGAGTACAGCTCACGTGCCGGCACAGCAGCACCGAGTACTGCTCACGTGTCGACACAGCAGCACCGAGTACAGCTCACGAGTCGACACAGCAGCACCGAGTACAGCTCACGTACAGCAGCACCGAGTACAGCTCACGTGTCGACACAGCAGCACCGAGTACAGCTCACGTGCCGGCACAGCAGCACCGAGTACAGCTCACGTGTCGACACAGCAGCACCGAGTACAGCTCACGTGCCGGCACAGCAGCACCGAGTACTGCTCACGTGTCGACACAGCAGCACCGAGTACAGCTCACGTACAGCAGCACCGAGTACAGCTCACGTGTCGACACAGCAGCACCGAGTACAGCTCACGTGCCGACACAGCAGCACCGAGTACAGCTCACGTGTCGACACAGCAGCACCGAGTACTGCTCACGTGTCGACACAGCAGCACCGAGTACAGCTCACGTGTCGACACAGCAGCACCGAGTACTGCTCACGAGTCGACACAGCAGCACCGAGTACAGCTCACGTGTACACACAGCAGCACCGGCACAGTCGTCAACATCAGCATTATACAACGCAGCCGTCAACGTCAACATTATACAACTCAGCCGTCAACGTCAACATTATACAACTCAGCCGTCAACGTCAACATCATACAACTCAGCCGTCAACATTATAGACACGGCGATACATAATACAACATCACAGAAACGTCAGAAGCAGCAGGCACGGCAGCCAATACAATCCTGACAAAGTGGCAATGCAGTGAACTGGAGTAACACATTTACTAGTGGCACACCACAACACACTAAACAGAGGTACCTAGTGCACTAGTGATATTCTGGTCCCGGCGTACTTCTTAGTTCACTGTGATGTGCGTCCCTACCCCTACCTTGTGATGTGCACCTTGACCCGTCCCCGTCGTCAGCCGTGTTTCTGACGTGCCCCGCCGGTGATCTGGCCTACATTCTTCGCTAAATATAATGCATGATCAGCAGGACCCCATGCCTAACTACACATGCAAACGTCGTGCTCCTATCCCCCTCCCAACCCCACCTATGTCTAGCTGTACCCACTGAGGTCTCGCTCGTACCCCCCACCCCCAAAAAGAAGCTTAACCCATGTCTAGCTGTACCCACTGACGTCGCACCCGTATCCCCCCCCCCAACCTAACCCATGTCTAGCTGTACCCACTGACGTCGCGCTCG